>JAWQFJ010002603.1:60000-112500 GCA_034096865.1 Theodoxus fluviatilis
CTGTGCGCGCCAGGTGTCGCCCGCATGCCTATTTGCTTACCTACTTACTATATGGTGGAATGCGCCAGCAAAAATAGTGGTGTTTGTTCGCATGCCTGGGGTATTTAGTTTGTACACGCGCGTTGCGTTGCGTTGTTCGCTCGCATTGAAGTGGTTGTAGTGGTTGTCATGACGATGGAGAGGTGCAAGTGATGATTTTGGTGGTAGTGGTGGACGTGATGATGGTGGTAGTGGTGGCGGTAGTGGTGGCGGTAGTGGTGGACGTGATGATGGTGGTAGTGGTGGACGTGATGATGGTGGTAGTGGTGGCGGTAGTGGTGGCGGTAGTGGTGGTGGTGGTAGTGGTGGCGGTAGTGGTGGTGGTAGTGATGGCGGTAGTGGTGGACGTGATGATGGTGGTAGTGGTGGTGATAGTGGTGGTTTTGGTGGTGGTAGTGGTGGTGGTGGTGGTAGTGGTGTGGTATTGGTCGTGGTAGTGGTGGCGGTAGTAGTGGTGGTGGTAGTGGTGGCAGTGATGATGGTGCTAGTGGTGGTGATAGTGGTGATTTTGGTGGTGGTGATGGTGGTGGTGGTGGTGGTAATGGTGGTGGTAGTGGTGGCAGTGATTATGGTGGTAGTGGTAGTGATACTGGTTGTTTTAGTGGTTGGTGGCGGTGATGATGGTGGTAGTGGTGGTGTTGGCTATGACGTTGGTGATAGTGAAAGTGGTGTTACTAGTGGCTGAGGTGATGGTGATAGTTGTGGTGGTGGTGTTGGCAGTGACAATAGCTGTAGTAGTAGTGGTGGTGGTGGTGGTGATAGTGTTGGTGGTGGTGATAATGATACTGTTGGTGGGGGTAGTGACGGTGGTGATGACGGTGACGGTGGTGGTGATGATAGTTGTGATGGTGTCAACAGTGGCAATAGTGCTGTTTTTGGTATTGTTGCGAATTAGTGTCAGTGTTGACGGTGGAGGCGGTTGAATAGGTAATAATAATGATGATAATGATGGCGATGAATTGATGATATTTGTCATGACTGTGGGTTATTGGGATAACATGGCGTCAATTATTGCACAGGTGGTCGCAAAACACACACAGCCTTAAATGTGTTTACACCTGCGACTGCGGGAGCGAAAATGAAGGCTGTCGTCACATAATAATGTCTGTGTCGATCATAATGTTGACAACAGCAGTGCATTCTAATGATGCGACGGGGAGAACTTTATATATATAAAAATATATGTAATAGCCTATTCTGGTGGATGAAAAACCAGGAAGTAGAGGAAAAGAATAGGAACCCGCATGATGAGATTGAGAGAGTGGTGCATAGGGTAGAGGGAGGGGAAATATTAGTGCTTGAGTTCAGCTAAGTCCGGAATACAGACGATTGTTATAATTTATCATTTAACTGTGTCTGTCAGTCAGTCAGTCAGTCAGTCAGTCACTCACTCAGTCAGTCAGTCAGTCCGTCCGTCCGTCCGTCCGTCCTTTTCTCTCTCTCTCTCTCTCTCTCTCTCTCTCTCTCTCTCTCTCTCTCTCTCTCTCTCTCTCTCTCTCTCTCTCTCACACACACACACACACACACACACACACACACACACACACACACACACACAAACTCAGATATTACAACGATGGCTCAGATAAATCACACACACACACACACACACACATATATATATATATATATATATATATATATATATATATATATATAATATATATATATATATATATATATATATATACATATATATATATATGCCCCGCCTGCAGAGAAGAAGTTGAATGTGAAGTGCACTTTCTCCTTGCTTGTCCAGTGTATGAAGACGAGACAGAGATATGCCTCAATACTCAGTAACAGTACTAACAAGTACACAAGAGAAGAACTGGGACCCTTATTGTCCTCACAAGATTTCAGAACAATACGTTCATTGGCTATGTACATGTACTATGCATTTAAGCGAAGACAAGCTACTGTAAAGATTGCTGCTGCAGATGATTCAATTTTGTAAGTTGTGATAGGCCTGTGGCTTAACAAATATACCATTCGTTCGTTCGTTCTCTCTCTCTCTCTCACTGTGTGTATATGTGTGTGTTTGTGTGTATAAATGTCTTTGTGCATACATTTATGTTCATGCATATGCATGCATTTGAGTATGCATATGTATGCATTTGTATATATGTGCGCGCTCGCTCACAAGTATCTCCGCAGCTCATGTCCGAGCATGCGCATTTACACTTGTATGCACAATTTTCATTCTCTAATTGCCATCGATTTACTTGCCTCCCGGTACGCCTAACCTGTCTGCCACCCTGCCAAGTCTACATGGGTGCTTGAGATGCAGCCTTTGATAAAGAGCCCCTACTCCACCCCCACCCCTGTCCCCGTAGATCTACGATAAGCCCCTACAGTCAGTGTGTTTTTGCGATGTTCCGCCCCGGATCAATAGTGAGGACGGCCACAGTTTACTGGCGTTTTTATGTCTAACCTGACCTATTGATCACCCTGCCGCCCCAGAGATGAGTCCGCATTCCACCATGAAAACCAGACTTCTACCTCGTCTTGCTGGAACCGGCATCTTGGAAGGGGGTTGGAGGGCGGCCAAGGTCCATGCCCCCCTCCCTACCCCCTCGCCCCTCCTTCTTCCCCCCCTCCCTGCGTTATTGCATTCCCTAGCCAGACTGAGGGTGGGGTCTGGCTACAAACAAGAATTAGTGGCCAGTGGTTACTGGTCCCCAGAGATGAAGACTTCCATTTCTCTATGCCCGGATGTGAAATGGAAAGCTCAACCTTCTTGCCACCAACCTGTTGCTCCCCCTCTACATCTCTTCCCCCCCCCCTCCCCCCTCCCCCCCCCCCCCCCTCCTCTTCCTTGGTCTGCCTCGATGGGCAGTTTCTTAAAGTCTCCATCCCCTTTTCTTCCTTGTCTGAATTCCATCTTCGCACTGCTCAAGTGTCTTTTTCATGTCGCTGTTCTCATGTATCTCCTGTCCCTATTAATGTTGTATGATCGTCCGTCTGTTGAAAATGTAGGCCTCTGTAATTGATTTTTCTCCCCTTATGTCGTGTGTGTGTGTTTCTGGTCTGTCTGAGCGTGTGTGTGACTGAGTGTGTGTGTGTGTGCGTGTGTGTGCGCGCGTGTGTTCGTGCGTGTGTGCGCTCACGCGCGTGTCTATGCGTAATTATGCCTGTCTGTCTGTGTGTCTGTGTGTCTGTCTGTCTGTGTGACTGTCTGTCTGTGTGTCTGTCTGTGTGTCTGTCTGTCTGTCTGTCTGTCTACTTGCCTCTCCACCTGTCTGTCTGTCTGTCTGTCTGTCTGTCTGTCTGTCTGTCCGTCTGTCTGTCCGTCTGTCTGTCTGTCTGTCTGTATGTCACACAAGACTTGACGGGTGTGGTGCTGTCACTCCCAGAGCGGTCAGCCCTACCTGATGGCCGGGATGGCCAGGACAGGCGGACACAACAGTAGCGATTGGTTGATTTAAATCCCCGCGCTTTCCATCTGTAATGGGACTCCGGCTGCATTCTGCCCTGTCCTCCCACGTGATGGCTGCCATCTGTCTCCGGTGGAAGATTGGACAGGCTACCCCTGTGTTTCAGTTCCAGTTCATCTGATTTTATTAGTCAAATAGGAGGAAGAATGTTAAAAATTCAAATCAAATGTCCGATGTCCCCTGCAGTGCCTACCAGAGAAATGAGAGAAACCTACCCTCCCCCTCCCCCCTCCCCCTCCCCCTCCCCCTCCCCCCCCCTCCCCAAGTACTTTCCAGCTGCTTTGACCCCCCCCCCCCCCCAATTCCTTCCTTTGTTTGTTAAATTGCATTACCGCTGTTAATTGGTGTCAACTTTTCGAAAAGTACCCTGCGCCCGGCGTGTTTACAAGGTCAACCAGGAAACTTGATTTCCACACGACAATGTCGTATCACTGCGAACTGAGCCTTAACGAGACGTGCATCTACTTTTGTTGGGGAAAATATGTGCCTTAGCACCTGTTGAGTATTTTTACGAAATGAAACAGAAAGAATGTGTGTTGAAAGTAAATAACCGGCACCTCCCTCTTCCCGAACCGTGTTGCTTACACCACTGCATAATCATTGCAGTTTGGGAATGCATGCAAAATATATCGTGGACTCCGTTTGTCAAAAACGAATTACTTTTGCTTG
The DNA here is from genome assembly GCA_034096865.1 of Theodoxus fluviatilis. NCBI lineage: Eukaryota > Metazoa > Mollusca > Gastropoda > Cycloneritida > Neritidae > Theodoxus > Theodoxus fluviatilis. The sequence continues at coordinate 64,146 of JAWQFJ010002603.1, forward strand.
AAACCGGTAAAATATCTCCCTGCGTGCCACTGGCCTCGCATTCACTGACTGTTAGCTCCGTTTTTAAAAATCTGCTACTTTACATCCCCTGTAGTCAACGAAACTGCCGTATCACTCGCTCTGCCCTTGTTATGAGAGTAAATTAGATACCCATTACTACGTTGGGTCTCCAGCATCACCTAATGTGGTAATGCAGGACGTGGGTGCGCCGTGTTTTCCTGTAGCAGGATAGGGGGGGGGGACCTCCCCTAAAAACAAGCAGGCATTTACATTCCGAGCTTGACTCCCGGGCAGCTCCACATCCGTCTCCCTCTGCACGGACCGGACTGCCAGTTTACACTTGCGCAGTGTGACACAGTTTCCCCCCTTGCATGCTGCATTGTTTTGGCGGGTTTCCGTGTCAGCGGTGGGGTCACGCCATTAGTCTTGTGGCGTGGGTCGCCGCAGAATGTCACCCAGGCAAGACAGGTTTACGCTCCCAAGCCCGCCACACCCTTGTTAGAACGTCGACAGCGCGTTTTTGTCTTACCTGTAATTTTTAGGTAGCACGCAAGTTACCCCATGGTCGTCCGGCTGAAGTAGCGAGGACGTGGAGGTGAGGGTTCTTTAGTTTTAGCAAAGATCCTGTACAGGTAAACATGTAGAGGATCTGTGGTTTTAGGCACCGTGGGAGTTGCTGGTGGAGGTTAGAAGACCCTGTTAGAAGAGCGTAATCAAGGTAGCTTGTTCAACCTACCATTGTAAAACGAGCTGGCAGTTGCAAATTTGCCAATCACTGCTCATTACGTAACGAACGCCCATCAGTTGCAATGAATTCATAATGGTTATAATAGTTCGTAACGCCCATGTTTTCAGGAACTTCTAAGGTTTAGTATTAATTGTGGGGTGAAAAAAAATCACTTCAGCATCCTATCCTTGTTGTGAGTGTTTTCGTTGAGGGAGAATGAATCGGCCGCCTGTTTAATTGAGAGGGATGTGAAGTAAACAGTTTTGTCGTCCTGTTTCGGCTCCATTTAGCTTTACTGCATATAGCTTTGTGTTGCCGTTTTTGACTCACATGCGAAGCAAAAGTGAGTCTATGTACTCACCCGTTTCGGGCGTTCGGGTGTCCGTAAAATATTTTAACGTTGGATTTTTCTCGGAGACTATTAAGTCTATCAGCACCCAATTTGGCATGATGGTGTATGATGACAAGGCGTCAAATAACGTACATAGTGACTTGACCTTGCTTCAAGGTCAAGGTCGCAGGAGCCATAAATGTTCTCTAAAAACAGCCATTTTTCACATTTTCTCAAATTTCTCTGAAGTTTTGAGCTTGGATACCTCACCTATATATGGTATATAGGGCAAAGTAAGCCCTATCATTTGATACCAGTTTGGGTGACCTTGCTTCAAGGTCAAGGTCACAGGAGCTCTTCAAAGTTGGATTGTATACATATTTTGAAGTGACCTTGACCCTGAACTATGGAAGATAACTGTTTCAAACTTAATAATTTTGTGGGGCACATGTTATACTTTCATCATGAGACACATTTGGTCACATATCCTCAAGGTCAATGTCACTTTGACCCTTATGAAATGTGACCAAAATGGGGTAGTGAACCACTAAAAGTGACCATATCTCATGGTAGAAAGTGCCAATAAGCACCATTGTGCCTCCCATGTCTTGAATTGACAGCTTTGTGTTGCATGACCTTGGATGATCTTGACCTTGGGTCAAGGCCACATGTATTTTGGTAGGAAAAATGTTTAAAGCATTTCTTAGTGTATGATGTCATTGCTGGATTTAGTTGTTTGACCTTGACCTTGAAGGTCACATGAAGGTCAAGGTCATGTCAAGGTCAAGCATGTGAGTCGTATGGGCTTTGCCCTTCTTGTTAGTGTCAATGTTTGTATGTGAAACGTTAATCGGCAACTGATGGAAATCGTTAGTCCAGTATGTGTGGGCACACAGATGGCGTTGCACACGCACCACACATTTCTTTCGTTAACTGATTTGCAGTTCCCGCTGTAGATCCATTGCACAAATCACAGCACACAAGAGCGTGACTGGCTTTATGTCACCACGATGTGGGATGACGTTAATTTTGCGTCTGCATTATTTCCGTGTTTGGTTTCGCTTAGGTGACTTTAAAAATCTCTCTCTCTCTCTCTCTCTCTCTCTCTCTCTCTCTCTCTCTCTCTCTCTCTCTCTCTCTCTCTCTCTCTCTCTCTCTCTCACACACACATACACACACACACACACACACACACACGCACGCGCTCGCACGCACTCGCACGCGCGCACGAACACATCCTATTTTAAAACTGAATTGTGTCAGATTCTTGCTCGTAATATGTGTGCGAAAATTTGAATGTGTTCTATATGATCTCGATGCCGGCCGAGATGCGCGCGCGCGCGTGTGTATATGTGTGTGAGTTTATGTGTGTGTGTGTGTGTGTGTGTGTGTGTGAGAGAGAGAGAGAGAGAGAGAGAGAGAGAGAGAGAGAGAGAGAGACAGAGAGAGAGAGAGAGAGAGAGACAGAGAGAGACAGAGAGAGAGAGAGAGAGAGAGAGAGAGAGAGAGAGAGAGGTTTTTACTCTTAGGGTGGCACTCATGTTGCTTGATTGGTGCTGCACTAGCACCATCTGGACTGGTGGTACTGTTATTAACAGTGTTAGTCTCCTCATTGCAGTTGTGGCATGCTCCTCTGCACAGCAGTTACTCTCTCTCTCTCTGTCTGTCTGTCTGTCTGTCTGTCTGTCTGTCTGTCTGTCTGTCTGTCTGTCTGTCTGTCTGTCTGTCTGTGTCTGTCTGTGTCTGTCTGTGTCTGTCTGTCTGTCTGTCTGTCTGTCTGTCTGTCTGTCTGTCTGTCTGTCTGTCTGTCTGTCTGTCTGTCTGTCTGTCTGTCTGTCTGTCTGTCTCTCTCTCTCTCTCTCTCTCTCTCTCTCTATATATATATATATATATATATATATATATATATATATATATATATATATATATATATATATATATATATATATATATATATATATGCATGTGTGTGTGTTTGTGTGTGTGTGTGTGTGTGTGTGTGTGTGTGAATCTGAACTGCCTTGACCGTCATGATACCTGAACAATGACCTCCCAATATAGAACGGAATTTATGAAATCCTGCAGCTTACTGTGCAAGTCGTAGATTCGCGGTGAAGCTTTGTGCAAGCACAGAGACAGAAACGAAGCAGTCTTCTTGCTGCTTGCCGTCAGAATGTCACTGAACACTGCTTGGGTTTGGAAGGGTCAACTGTTCGTTTGCTGATTTGCTCAAGTAGTCTTTTAACTGTGCACAGTGGCAGAGATTTATGAGTTTTGTCTGCCACTTGCAAACAAGACGATACTGCGTTTGCCGAGTCGGCTTCAGTAAGGGTGGTACGGTCTTGAAGTGGAATGTTGTTTTGGGCACGCTGCCTGTGGACAGAAAAAAACGGAACTCTGTTTCGCGTTGAAAGGTCTTGCGGAATATATGGGCCAGTCTATGAGCTTTCTTTTGCAACAGGGTGACTAAGTGGCCCAGAAATCTGCTAGTCGTTTACAAGTTACACAGCTGTTGTAAACAGACCGACGTTGCGCTTTCCCGCCATGTATAGTCGTAGATAGAGAACTCGCCAAGGTGATTTCAAAATTTGGAATACCCTAAGCTGAACGAAAAGGAATTTGGTAAAGGCAGATAACCTTTTCAATGTTGTTAAGCCTCCTCATCTTGTGGGCGACTGGCTGGCAGCAGGAGAGGGAGGAATACGTACAGAGCTGCAGATTTACGATAGAGGTGGCGGCCAAGGTAGCGTCTCTGCTGCCTGCGGGGAAATAGTGCCGAGTTCCAACTTGCAAACTCTTCGAGCAGAGCCTCTGAGGCAGCCTCTTCCCTGGTCGCTTTGTAAGTGCAGGCAGACTGGTAGTCAGCCGTGCCAGTCTTTCCAAAGTCAGCGGGAAGTCTGTGTCGAGATACTCAGCCAGTTTCCCAGATATCTTCAGGCAGGTTTTTGCTCTCAGGCACTAGCGCTTTTCTGCAGGTAAACCGCGGTGCAGGCTGCTGGAGTAAAAGAGAGGTGTGGGGGTTGAAGGCGGAGGGGGGTAGTGGGTAGGGGGTGCCGGGAGAGAGACGAGTGGGATGGAGGGTTGGCGTGAAGCGGGTAGGTGAAATGAAGGCAAAGATTGTGTATAATCTTTGGCGAAAGCATGAACGAAATAAGGTGGGATGGAGGGCAGGCATAGAGGAGATGGAGTGGGGTGGTGGATTGGCATGGAGTACTAGAGGGGTGGGGTGTAGGGTTGGAGAGAACAGAAAAAGTTAAGGATGTTGCAAAAGAGGGGATGTGGTGGAGGGAGAGGGTAGGGAGGGGGGTGGGGGGGATGGGGGGGCGGACTGCGGCTCCGGTGCGGTAACTGAGTAAGCCGTTGTGTTTGTCTTGTCTTGCCTGATGTGCTGTGTGCACGAGAAAGACGGCAGACTGATGGACTGACAGATCCCTGGAATGTGGATAGCGCAAGTGGCGTCGCTGCTGTATGAGGTGATGCATGGCTCCGTCAGGATGAGGCAGCGCGCTTTTGTCAAGCAGTATGACAACGGTTATTTCCTCCATGCATCCCTCCCTCCCTCCCTGATCATATTCTTCATATACCTAACCAACTGTACATAGATTAGCTACTGTGTATTTTTTTTCTTATCTATCCATGTTTTCTATTCTTTATGAGCAAGGACAATTTGTAAGATAGGCAGAAATGCCTAAAATTTCATTCTTGATAAATAAATAATCAATCAATCAATCTCTCTCTCAATACCTCCCACTGGTCTTTCTTTCTCCATCATCTCTTCCTTCTTTTCTTCCTCTCTCCTAGGTCCTGTTCCTGCACCCCTCGCATCCCAGGATGCTGCCTCATCTGCTCGCAGCCTGCCTGTTTTCCCCCAGAATTTGACCTGCGGCAGTTTTTAGCTCCGCGCTATTTTGGTACCAGCTAACAGTTTTCCCGTGCCTCCCCGAGTTGTTGTAGTCGTACAAATATAGATGAGTCACCGCCTCGGGTAATGAGTCGTTGGGCGGCGTAAGTGTGCGTACGTCAGGACCCCATGCTTCTGCTATACCTTCTCGCCCCGAGGCTGGCGATGAACCATTGTGTAGACGCTCATCATCGTCCTGGATGGATTCCGCAGGCCCTGGGCCGTGTTTCTGGCCACACACACTCACAGTCGAGCTTCAGGGAATCTCGTCAGCTTGCATCAGCTTGCAGTTTTAGAGAACGCTTCGATGTTCCCGACTCTAGCTCCCATTGGCTTTTCGTTTCTGGTCGAGCAGTTGGTTTGTAATCCCCGCTGACACTTCCTGCAACAACAGACACGGCAGTGGGATTAGTTTTAGCAAGTCAGACGATAACAGGACGCTCACTGGAGCTGTTACGAGGCATTTTCGTCATGCTGTCAGAGATGTTTGATTGAATAAATCTAGACTCACAGTGAGCTTCGCAGCTCCCGATCGAAGATTTTGGTGCACCGTTACGTCTGCTATTGTTGTGCAATTAATGGTTGCTGGATCATGTTAATTAAGGCTTCATAATACGCCGATTTTTACGAATTCATGAGGCTCTAAAACATTTCGGAAGTGGATTCGATTTAGATATATTGCGTTACGAATTTGATGCAGAGGCTGCTACGGTTCCCTTACCATAAGATTTGCATTGGCATAGTGGGCGGGAGTACTTTTGAAAAGAGTATGATTTTTAGAAGGGTCGGGGGATAAGAAGAATGGAATTTGGGAATGAGGAATGGACGGCTTGATTAGCTAGTCTCCCGTTTCTCTTACTTGGCTTACGCATTTTCCTTCAGACTGAACACGAGACCCACTAAAAAACAGATTCTGGGAAGGCGCGTCTGCGCAGTCTGCGATTATTCTGACATCGCAAATGAAGTCAAAGAAACCCAGATTTATAGTTTGTATGTCTGTGGAGTTTGCTCTTTTCAATTTAAAAAAGTACACCTAGTTTCTTCATTCCCCACCGTGCTCCGCTTTTTAAAGTCTTTCATCCGGCGTTAGCCGAGCTCCGATACATCCATCCCCTGCTATCTCCAGACTGGATATGTCTGTCACGCAGTAAGGTGCTTGCTGCGATTTACCACCGGATGTTGGTATCGGGAAGTGTATCAGGAAATAGATGGCTTGAACGATGCTGAGTGGCTATCACGATCTCTGGATGCCTAAATGCTAGGCGAGATCACTCCCGCCCGACAGCTATGGCGTCTACACAAACCTACAGCATTAGTTAAATGCGTGGTGTCGGGTGGAATTGTTACAGACACCCCTGAGTGTCCATGTTATCAGCATACGTTTATATACACAACCCATATACACAACCCATTTGTAGCTTTTTTTCTGTCGGGCACTAAAGCTTTCATATTGTTTTTACTTTTCCTAAACCCTGTTGCGCACGAGGCGACTCCACTCGTTCCACACTGAAGTTCTTTTCAGTTCTACACGTGCAGTATGCAATGCTGCTAAGCCACACGTTGTGAGTGGAATGGAAAAGACTGTATTTTGCGTCGTGTCGCAAGCGGCGGCCAACAGCGCGAATTGTGTTGCAAAAAATGGCTGTCACGATGAGGGATGCCGAGATGAAGAAACTGAGCTCTATCGAGATCGACAGCCATAAGTTGGCATCGTGGAACCGTGACTGAAAATAAAGGTGTGGACAGCTACCGACAATGTATTCTTTCTTGAGCCAAGATGGCCCTGAAAAGGGCAGTTTACAGGTATGCGTATAATGATGGGGGTAGAGCCTCCCGCCCCGGAATGTAGAGCGAAGAGTCACAAGGACGTGGCAGCTCCGTCTCTGTGGCAGCGGCAAGGCTCCGTTCCTGCTGGCAGGTATACGCGGTGATGTCTTGTCTTGGCGTCGTGGCAAGCTTTCGGATGAATTCCTTCTTCAGGCCAAGTGTGAGAGGCTGGCGGGTGACGGCTTAAGTAGGGAATGGTTGGCAGGTGTTCACCTCAAGACTAAGAAATCTCATGGGGCGCACGTGCAGGTCGTGAAAAGTTCACTTGTAGTGCGCCATGAATCCGAGATCTCTATTGAGTCCGGCGTGGTGCGTGTTGAACAGCCTAATGAGCTTCTGTTCAGTCACTCGGCGTTGTCGAGTGTCGTGCAAGCTGCCCGTGAGTATGCTCACCAACATATCCGCTGCTTAGTGGCCCGGCAAATTAAAATGTTCACTCACTGGTAGGGGCGACTGGCTCCTGATAGTTGCTCTGTGCCCGTTCATACGTTGGCGTAATGTCTGCCCTGTCTCTCCAATTTACAACGCATCAGGGCACTTCCTGTGGCACCTAATCAGGTAGACCACATCGCTGGAGTAGCAGGAGTAGATGCCCATGATGTGGTGTCGAACCTGGTCCCTGACGATGGTGGTTTCCGTGCAGATAGTTGCACAGGTGGCGCATCTAGCTTTCTTACAGGGCTGCACGGAGTTTCTTTCCATCTGTTCCGTGAGTTAAACCTGCTTCGGACCAATATGTTTTTGAGGTTGCGAGGCTGTCTGAAAGCCAGCACTGGGGGCAAAGGAAGAGCCTGAGACAGTCGCTCGTCCTCGTCCAAGAGATGTTGAAGTCTCCTGAGTCCTCGTCGAAGGCTTTCCGCTCCTGGAAAGTAGATAGTTACGAGTGGGACCCGACCGGCTTCGGGTTGTCTGTCTGGTAGCCCATCTGAACTGCCTCCTGACGGCTGCGCTCTGGAACCCACTATGTTCAAGTGTGGTTTCAAGCTCCCGCAAGTGTCTTTCCCTGTCGTTCGCGTCGGAGCAAATGCGGTGGATCCGTAGAGCCTGGCCGAAAGGGATAGCATCCTTCACGTGTCTAGGGTGGGAGCTGGAGGAGTGGAGCATCTGTGGGTTATCAGTAGGTTTTCGGTAAAGGAAGGTGATCAGCTGTCCATCTCTGATGTGGACCCGTGGGTCCAAGAATGTGACTGAGTCCGAGGAGAAGTCCATACTGAGGCGGATGGTGGGAAATGCATTGTTCGTCTCTTCGTTGAGTTTTTTCAGTTTCCTCTCTATGGCTCCAGATCAGGAAGATGTCATCAATATATCTGATGTACAGATCTGGGCGTAGAGTCCTTCCTGCAAGTAAATCTTCTTCGAGTTTGTCCATGAAGAGGTTAGCGTATTGAGGCGCGAACCTCGTTCACATGGCCGTGCCCTGTACCTGCAGGTACAACTTGTCCTCGAAGCGTGTACAAGCTAAGCTGACGATGAAGCAAGCGACAATGGCTTGTGAGGCATCGTGTAGAACGGCCTGAAGATGCAACCCCTCTTTTCTATGTGCCTTAAATGTTTCCCTTGTGTTCCCACTGCGTTCGAAAGACTCTGCCTTGTCTACCCTCAGTTTATGCGCTTAATGTCTCCAACGTGATTCTCTTTGTTGCGTGGAGGGCTAGTTAGTTCTACTTCGTGCACATAGTGCTCGCAGCACGAGCAAGTTCACTCTCGTGAAGACAAGGAATGGAAAGATGAACACTCGATACGGGAGTAGGTTCGCTCTTATTTCCCACGAATGTCCAGACTGACCATCTGTCTCAGAATCAGAGTGCTCTTTGTCAATTTTGAAGTGTATTATTGGTCTCATGTTAAGGATGTCAAAAGTAGAGCATTATTGTAGTTGATGGACCCAGTCATTACGCACGCACGCACGCACGCACGCACACCACCCCACCGCCACCGCCACCACCACCATTCACCATGTGTTGGCACAATCTGTACATTAAACAGTTGTCTTGGCTTGATCTGACAGCGCCTTGCTCTCTGCTGCAGGCGATTGCTGCAGATGGGCGTCTACAACGCGGAGCTGTTCAACAACCTGGGGCTGTGCTGCTTCTTCGCCCAGCAGTACGACATGACCCTCACCTGCTTCGAGAGGGCGCTCTCCCTGGCTGACGACACCGTGCTGGGAGACGTCTGGTTCAACCTAGGTCACGTCGCCCTGGTCAGTGCGCCTATCACTTCCTGTCTGATTTTCGTCGCCATTTTGTCCTTCTCTCCCATCGTGTTTTCTTTCTTTTCATTCTTATTGGCTTCTATTCAGCCACTCAGACTTTCTTTCCACTGTTTTGTCTTTTTACTTTATCTGTGGCTATTCTCTTTCTTTTTCTTTTTGAGTTTGTGTTTATTGTTTTTGACTCACATGCGAAGCAAAAGTGAGTCTATGTACTCACCCGTTTCGTCCGACCGGGCGTCCGGGCGTCCGGTTGAAACTTTAACGTTGGATTTTTCTCTGAGACTATTAAGTCTATCAACACCCAATTTGGCATGATGGTGTATGATGACAAGGCGTCAAAAAACATACATAGTAACTTGACCTTGCTTCAAGGTCAAGGTCGCAGGGGCCATAAATGGTGTCTAAAAAACAGCCATTTTTCACATTTTCTCAAATTTCTCTGAAGTTTTTTAGATTGAATACCTCACATATATATGGTATATAGGGCAAAGTAAGCCCTCTCTTTTGATACCAGTTTGGTTGACCTTGCTTCAAGGCCAAGGTCACAGGAGCTCTTCAAAGTTGGATTGTATACATATTTTGAAGTGACCTTGACCCTGAACTATAGAAGATAACTGTTTCAAACTTAACAATTATGTGGGGAACATGTTATACTTTCATCACGAGACACATTTGGTCACATATCATCAAGGTCAAGGTCACTTTGACCCTTATGAAATGTGACCAAAATGGGGTTGTGAACCACTAAAAGTGACCATATCTCATGGTAGAAAGTGCCAATAAGCACCATTGTGCTTCCTATGTCTTGAATTAACAACTTTGTGTTGCATGACCTTGGATGACCTTGACCTTGGGTCAAGGCCACATGTATTTTGGTAGGAAAAATGTGTAAAGCATTTCTTAGTGTATGATGTCATTGCTAGGTGTAGTTGTTTGACCTTGACCTTGAGGGTCATATGAAGGTCAAGGTCATGCAAATGTCAAGGTCAAGCATGTGAGTCGTATGGGCTTTGCCCTTCTGTTTCCCTACACACTAGTTGGGTTCTTTGATTATTTCTGTATCCTGCCAATCTGACTCTTTCCTACGACTTCCTTTGATGCACTCATGTGCCATTCTCAATCATCATTCCTCCTACCCTCATCACTCCGATCTCTCGTCCCCTCCCTAATCAGATCACTACTACTCACTATCCTAATCCATCATACTCCTCCCTCCGAAGCTCAAAAAGCCTAATAATAACCCCATCCTCCCTTCCTCCTCCCCTCCCCCTCTCCGTCTCATCCGTCCCCACGCCTCTCGCCCCTCCTCCTCCTCATCCTCCTCCTCCTCCTCCTCCTCCTCCCCCTCTGCCTCTCTCCATCCCGCCTCTACTCCTCTCTCCTCCTCCCCCCTCTCCCCCTCTCCCCCCTCTCCCCCCCCCCCTTTCCTTCTCCGACTTCTCCTCCCCCCTCCTCCTCCTCCCCCCCCCCCTTCTTCCTCCCCCTCCTTCTCCTGAGTTCATTTCCACGATGCATCCTTCCTTTAATGAATTCTTCTTGTTCTCTGGCTGTTTGTCCTTTCTTGAACACAGGCCAGTCCAGATTTTCCTCCGGACCCCGGGTTGTTTTTTTGCCCGGTTCCAAAAAGCTAGTTTCCTCTGCGTCGTGTCTTGAAGGGTTCTGTGGTTGGTGCAGTCTTGTGCAGTCTGTGTGAGTGTCCTTGTATGGCGTCCGAGTCCCCTCTACCATCTCCGAAATCTCGTCTGGGCTGAACAAACGGAGCAAGTTTTTTTTCTGATGCAGTTTGACGGTATGGATCTGCTGTTTTCAAACAGGAACAAAGACGCCGTTGAGCGCAGGCGTGTTGTTGTAAACAGATTGGTGGCCGCCTTCACTGCTTTTCCCGGAGAAATGCATTCATCAAGGTGCATCGTTCTCTTGGATGTCAGTTCCAATTTCCACTGAATTACTCAAGTCTGTTCATACTCAAACGTGATTTTGATTTCCCAGCGTCTGTTTTCTTGGATAGTCGTGCCCTCCTTTCTTATGCTAGTTTTGTTACTCAGAAGATAAAAGGTTGTTCCTATAAACATCACTCCATTATAGCCGTTGTTGTGTGAAGGCAGAGATTGCACCTAGTGACTAATTGAAAACCCAGCCAGATGAACATCGAATTTCTCTCCAACTAGCTACTGGAACCTATTGATTTCGGCGTTTATGATCTCCACGAGTGCTCTCTGTTATGGAGAAAATATGCTCCATCGACCCAGGACAAGCACGCCCATGTTTTGAAATTAGCTTCGTTTATTTCCTCTGCAAACGGTTGCAGCGTTCAGTGGCAACACTCCAGCCCAGCAGGCGACGGCTGTGCTGTTACCTGTGGGAGCCAGGAATCACTTCAAACAGACCGAAAGGTTGGCTGGCAGATCTGAGGGAAGCTGCCAGAAGAGTTGATGAGCTGAATAAGTCTCTAGAAATACGTCTTTCCGAGTCTTTTCTGTGAAATACTGCTTTGTGTCTTTATCATCTTGTAAAAGGTTTCTGCGAAGATGTCGATACTGAATGCTGTGAGCTAAGTTTCTGCTTTGCAGGATTAATATGCTTTTTTTCGCATTCTTTCTCAATTCAGCCTAGAAGCCGAGAAAACGTATTTGTTATAACACGGCCCCTCAAGTTAAAATTACCTTTCCTTTGGATGGTGAATGGTAGAATCTAAAATTAATAATGATGCAAAGCAACGGACGACAAGAGTAATTGCAAGCTTCGATCATAATTCAGTTGTTAATGTGACTAATAAAGCCGTAGTGAAGTAAATCAGAGAGAGAGAGAGAGAGAGAGAGAGAGAGAGAGAGAGAGAGAGAGAGAGAGAGAGAGAGAGAGACAGAGACAGAGAGAGAGACAGAGAGAGAGACAGACAGAGAGAGAGAGAGAGACAGAGAGAGAGACAGAGAGAGAAAGAGACAGACAGAGAGAGAGAGACAGAGAGACAGAGAGAGAGACAGAGAGAGAGACAGAGAGATAGAGAGAGGAGCTGAAAGAGTCCTCCACCGGAAATCTGAGAGGAAGTTGAGAGCAGTAAGTCAAAATTGCAACGACCTCCCTTCCATCCTTTGCACAGATAGATCTGCAGGTGTGTGATGAACGCTCCGAGATGGACGAAAGCTGACATTGTAATCGAAAATGCATGATACTAATATTCGGTCGTCAAAAATAAATCCATAATCTTCGATGAAACTTGCGATAGGTCTCTCCCAACTTATCTTTTCCCTTCTTCCACATCTACACTTATGCATGCGCGCGCGCACGCACACACACACACACACACACACACACACACACACAATCACGCAATGTATAAGCACACACACACGTACGCGCACAAGCACACACACGACACACATGCACACGACGCACGCATTTACTTGCACGCACGCACACGCATGCGCGCGCACACACACACACAAGCTCGCGCGCGCGCACACACACACACACACGCTCCCACACACACACACAGACACAAATACGCACACACACACACATACACACAAACACTTATCTCTGAGCAGCTGTGAGAAACCAAGATAAAATAGAGGCTCACGTCAGTTGGCCTCACGTGTAACACCAACTTACCCTTCCAAACCGTTTAACTGGAAATCATGATATGTTGCTTTCAGGTCTAATTTGGTGGGAGCTTAGCTGACCTTTGACCGGCTCAAGGCAACCGAATGCGTCATCAGGTTATGAAGGAGAACTAGTTGCCAAGTTATGAACGGCTTAGCCGTAGTCAGCGATCTAGCAATGCTTGATTTGAGACGATGGAGGAAAAGGTGATGATTTAGAACTTTGTGCGAGGTGATAAACGACAAAGTCATAGCCGGGAATGGCACAGCACTCCAACGAGGGTGATGGAGAGCCCAGTCATAGCGAGAGATGAAATGAAATCCACTGGCAGATTATAGATGGCCAGTCTACGGTGAGAAGTGGGATTTGTTGGGCGATGTTGATCTATGGGGTCCTGTCCTGCACTTGTTTGTCCGCACAGCCACCGTTGGTCAGAGTCGCTGCTTGGAGATCTAGCCCGAAATCTAGCGAGACTTTGGTCGATAGCTTTGCCGGCCCCGTATGTCTGGCCAACGTTGTTGCAGTCGGTGGTGCTTGGAAGATCGCGTGCCCTGGTCTTCATCTGTCCTTGCCTTCCCTGGCCATTTCCTCGTCCATCTCCCGCTTTGGCTCCACTTTCCTCTACGCCGTGTCTGTCCTTCTGCATCCGTCTTCGTTTCTATCATCCTCATTTTGGCATCGTCTTGACCGTCTGGCAAGCGTTCCTGGCCTGAAGTGCCTGAAGAGTGTCGTATGTCTCGACGTGACCCTGTAGACCTCCACCCCCATCCTTCCTTCCATGGCTTGCAGCTAAACCCTCCTCCATTTCCCGAATAGCTTTTTTACCCCTCCACATCTTCGTCTGTATCGTGGATGTACGTGCCCATCGAGAAGGGCGTTGCAAGTGTGCTTGAGAAAAGCGATTTATGGAGGTTCCTAGAAAAATGAAGACAAACGAGGACTTTTTAATCCATTTCAGCACAAATCACTCATTGCATGTTCATGCGCATTAGTATGCATGGAAAAAGAAGTGTTTATTCCTGTTGGGACCCTTTAGCTAGCTCTCGACTGTGGCGGTTCACTTTGGTATCTATTTAGCTCCCCCTCCTTCATTACCAGAGTATCAGTCATCCCATCCCCTGCCAAGCTAGGCTCTGTCGCCCTTTACTGCCCCACCCGACAGACCTTGATGGCTATCGCGCCTGTGTCTCTTAAACACCGCATTCACGGAGTCCCTCGTTGGCAGAATAGCTTCCTCCTTTGTAAGGCCCCACATCCTCACGCCGCCGTGGCTAGCTGGCCGAATGAGAAATGCTTTGAGAGACCGCCGTTACTTTGACATTTATCATGACTGGTGATTTATGCACGAGTCTGGTGGTCCTGAAAGCGAGCCATTCCCTCGGCTTCGCCAGCGTTCAGTGATGTTGGTCGGGCTGAACCCTTCTCTCTCGTCCAGTAGCACCATTCAGTTATAAAGGTGTATTTGAAGATGCTGTGTATTTTTTTTAAAGGGGGGTGTTGCAAGAGATGTCTGTCAAGGTCATTTCGGGTACAAATTGTTTTGTCATACTGCCACTAGCGAGATTTGCATAATCGTCACGTAATACACGTAGAGGAAAAATATTGGTTGAGTTTGTTTTATGGAAAAGAAACGCTTCTTTTACAGCAAGATTCTTGCCTGGAAACCTAATCTCGCGTCTGTAGGAGAGAATGATTCCTTGTTCGAGTCGAACAGAAATGAGAGGGAGGCACAGCGATCGTCGCTATGTACACTAACAGTGTGATAGCGCAAAATAAAGTGTCTGTGTATCCGTGACGAATTCCAGAATTGTTGTCAACTGCCGGCATTCCGAATAAATTAGCCGCCCTCGCTCTGGTTAGTGTTGACCCATTTCCTCTCCGCTCTCCAAACATTCTGCTGTGATCAAACGTGACTGTTATTATTCCACTGAAGAATGCCACACTTTGATGGTCCGTCTGCCTCCGTGTATTCGTAAACTTGCTCCTAAAATTAATTCTACCGTAGAAGTGCTTTGCATACATGCAGCCATAGGGAGGAAACGGGACTGGGTGGTGGCAGTGTGGGCGCAGACTTGAATGCTTGTTATCCAGTGCTTGAACGAACTCATGTGTGGCGTGGAGTGCTCATCTGCAAATCTTTTGCTTCCCGTGTCGCCCTGGTCGCTTTACTTTGCATTGGTATCTCTGTGCTGCCGTGCACATGGAGATGTGGAGAACGAGGGAGTGGTTTGTGATCCCCACACTGATGGGTCACTATGCTTTACCTTGACCTGTCTTGCTTTATGTTGATGTACTAGTGTGGTGGCGTGCCTCTTTCCGGTGATTTATCACGTGTTTCTGTTATGGAGTCTTTTGGAGGTAAACCTGTTGTACCGGTCCCCAGGATGCGTCCCTAAATTCGGCCTCTGTGGAGTTAGGGCAAAGATTATTTAGTTACACAAAGATAGCTCATTAGCTCATTGTTGTGAGGATCGAGACACGTTGCGCCCCCAAGCGGAAGGTTACTTGGGTGAATCAAGGGAAGTAATCACACCGCTTAGCGACATGTAAATATTGCTTGTTTATCGACGTCTGTACAGTGATTTAATCTTGTTCAAGTGCACTGCCAGAGAGAGAGAGAGAGAGAGAGAGAGAGAGAGAGAGAGAGAGAGAGAGAGAGACAGACAGACAGAGAGAGGTCTTTCGCGCAGTATCTCACGTTGGGTCTTATCCGCACGGTATAGGGGGAACGAGGAGGATGCTCAATAAGTGGAGATGATGGATGGATGGTGAATGAATGAATGAATGAATGAATGGATAAAGTTTTACGGCCTATCAGCATTTGGAGACTAAGGCCTTTTCACAAAACCACTGGTACTAATACGAGCGAGATATAATCAAATCACGACTGGGAGGGGAAAGGAAAGATAACTCTAACAACATCTTTCTTTCCCCCATTCAACACATGCAGCGGACGTTCGGAAACAAAGTTTTAGAGCGAAGTTATGATGAGGATAATGAGTGCAGATGGTTGGCAAGCGGAATGAAACAACAATTTTACTGTGAGACGTTCCGTCGGAACGTCAGATCTGTGAACGCTTCGAAAGGGGTGCGCGACTTTGACCTGGATGCAGTGTAAGTCGTAAGCAAAGATCGTGATGAGTCGAAGTCTCAAGATCGAGGGTTTATGGGGTTTTTGTGGACATACGGCGATCGTATGACAAGGCAAATATGCTCAAAATGAAAACAGAGCTGCACGAAAAGGGGTTCTACCACGACAGTTGTTCCAATGCTTATGCTGTGGCCTCAGCAAAGATTATATAGTTGATCGTATAGATGATCTATAATCTTTGCCGAAGCGGCAACTTAATTCACTTGATCGAATGACTTTCTGGCCGCAAATCACCTTCTTGACAGGTATGTATTGGTTTGCATTTCCTAAAGATATTCCACAGGGGTGTATACGTTGATAAACAAGCTTGCATTCTTCGATAATAATGAAAATTAGATCGTTCCATCAACACCATGTAGATTCAATAGGCCTATGTGCGCGTTCGATTTCCCAACGCCTGCTACAAAAACAAAGCCAAAACACCCCCATTATTGCAGCAAATCATTTTGTTACACATTACACAGTAAATGTATTCACAAACATGATCGGAACGCATCAGAAACGCGTCGAGAAACAAGCAATTTTACTTGTCGGTAAGCGTTGTCAGTACTTCCATTGATTCACCCATGTTACCTTCCGCTTGGGGGCGCTGCGTTTCCCAGCGTCTTGTAACTCCATATGTGACCCTCCACCACGGAATGAGACGCTTTGTCCCTGGAACCATTCGGCGCTAGCACTGGAAATAGGTACAAGGGGTGTGGGTTGTCGATTTTGAGTTTTTGGTTGTTTCTGGTTCAGTAATCCTTTATCTACAAGTTTTGTAAATATTTTAGTAAAATTCACTTTCAAAGTTAGTAAAAACTGTGTTTAATAAGCACTACCCGTCCGATTTTGGCAAAGCAATCGTGCAAAAATCAACACTTTTTAACTACCTGTCACCCCTCTATTTTTTGAGTGGACCCATTGATTTACACATGATTGTGTGGAGAGGTCTTTGTTACCAAGAATACGATTGGTTGGTTTCAAATATAAAGCCAATTAGAAGGCTGAAAACAATAATCCTGAGGGGACACCTTTGTAAACAACACGTCACCAAGGCTGGGGTTCCGCGCCGTGATTGGCCAAATGCGTGCACGTGACGTCAATCGGCCAACCAGCGCGAGGCTTTTATTCAAGATGGCGTCCCATAACGTGTCTGAAGAAAATTTAATTGTTGTCAAAGCTTTGAATTCCGCTCGAGATTCTAACATTACGGACCACGGAGATAGTGAACAGATAGAAAGTTTAATCCGAGACTACTTTACAACACCTGCATCAGAGGAAGATGGCTTCAGCGACGATGACGAGGAAAGTGGTGATGAAGTGAGTGTTGGTTTGGGTGAGGAAGGATTCGAAGGTGAAGATAGTGCACAGAGTGACAGTGACAACGACGATCAACCACTGGTTGCTGAATGTGATGTGAACAATAAACAGTATCATGCAACTCAACATCCTGATGAGGAAAGGCGAAAGGTGGAGGGATTTGACTGCAGATGCAAAGTCAAGAAGGCTGAGGGTTCTACGGAGTCAACAAAGCAGGGTTGCATTGCACAGTTTTCTGATGATGAGGTAATGGCAAGAAGACTGGACATGAAGGAGTTCTCAGAAGGTAACTATTCATACTTACTCTATGCTGAAATATTTTTCATTAGTGTTTAATTTGAATTTCATCGTGCAAGTTCGTAAAATTCGTTAGTGATAGCTGTTACCAAGAGAGGTGAAAGATAGCAGAAGCAATATTATTCTTGATAAACAGTGTTTTACTGTTGTTGTCTATTCTGTAGTGATCGCTTGCCTACAGCTTAGGCCTACAGTTCAGACTAACATTTATTTAATTTTGAATGGCATAATGAATTGTGTCCACATTCAGGGATCTCGCTCAGATTTTTGCTTACTGGTAATCCCCCTCAACCTAACTCCAGCCTCCCAGCAAGAATCGGTCCCAGTCACGTTACTACTGGTAATGAGTACGTGTTCAAAATACATGCTTACTATTATTGTCATTCAAAGTGTAAGAGTATTCATGTACACTACAGGCTCTGAACATCCACGAAGAATTATTGCTGAGTTGTTGCTTTTCCCCCCCCCCCCCCCCCCCCCCCCCCCCCCCCATTACAATCGGTGCTTGCTGCTTTCTCCCGGTCGTCGGGATCGACAGCTAAACGAAAATCATCAGTTCCCATTGTGGCGTATAAAAAGTATAACAATCACTGTGCACCCCTCCCACCCACCCCACCCCACCCCCATACTTTACTACACAAACAGTTTAGTGTAATCTCATATCACATAGCATTTTGTTTTGTGTTTCTTGGACCTGTGCACATTAGCACTGATTTTAACATTATTATGAATAGGTTTTTGATCAGTAAGCCATTGTGACAATTTAGCCGTGAACGTACATTTTCGTGTATTTTCTGAAACAATGTTGACAATAAATTACTTTATGTTTCAAACTGAAAATTTGTGTGTTAGTTGTTTATGTTATGTCGTATGACTGTGCCAAATTTCAAAGAAATGCATGCATGGTTGCTAAGGAAACTGTTGTGCTGAAGTTTCAAAACTTTTATTTCAAATTTTCTCAGAAACACATTTCCGAGGGTGGGTATATACAAATACCTGTAACTCGGAGACTAATTGTCCGATTTTCAAACGGTTTTCACCATTGTGATTGCCATTTAAAATACTTTCAGATAGAGTAAAAAACTGAAAATGGCCCAGGGGGACAAAGCGACTCATTCCGTGGTGGAGGGTCACATATAGCAACAGCTCGTTATGACCGGTCTTTGTATGAATAGTCTTTGGTTAGGGTATGGCGTCAGGGGTATGATATTTCTCTCGTTCAAACTTTCCAGTGTTTTATTAAGTTCTCTCATTCAAACTTTACTGTTCTGTACTAAAATCTGTCGTTCAAACTTTCGTGTGTTGTACTAAGTTCTCTCATTCACATTTTCCTGTGTTGTAGTAAGTTCTCTCATTCAAGCTTTCCTGTGTTGTACAACGTTCTGTCATTCAAACTTTCCTGTGTTATACTAAGTTCTGTCATTCAAACGTTCCTGTGTTATACCAAGTTTTGTCGTTCAAACTCTCCTAGGGTTACAGGTTCTGGGGCAAGTTGACCATGCAATTATCCATGCCAGTACAGATTAGTGATTGGCTCTTTTCTCGTACCATTTGGGTGTTTCATCATTGTATCACGCTCTACTCGGACGCATGCATGAGAATCATTTATCCACCAATGGAAACTCAGTGCAAAAAATGCACTCGCTCAGGAACAATTTGCCCTCAGGAATTGGAAACGTTCCTTCGTAACAAGGAACGATGACTACGACTCGCTCTTGCTAAGCTCAGCCTTCTTGACAGGTCCACGTATCCTATGTATCTATGTGATTTTGAATTCACGGTGTGATCTGAGTAGTCCCAGTTGGCTGCTTGGGGCTGCTCCTGGCGCGTACAGCAGGATCCAAACTGTTGTCGGTATAATGTTTACCGAGAGAGGCCTAAGAATCGGAAGTTTGCGTGGGTGCTAATTTGTTCCTTATTGACCACCTAACCAACGAAGTGGGCAGAATCTGTTTGTTGCACAAATCGGGGACGTGTAACCCCTACAGCAATTGGTTTTTGACAGTGCACCGCCTTGATGCAGGAGATTTGAGACTCGAACCTGCTCGACCAGTGTGTGTGTGTGAGCGCGCGCGCTTGCGTGCATGTTTGTGTTTATATGTTAGTGTGTGTAATTGTGTGAATGTGTGTTGTATACTGGTCCCAGTTGTGCACTCATGCACGCCAATGTTTTATCCCCTTGAATATGTAAATGTTTGTATGTGTGTAGGTGGGCGCGTGTGTGTATATGCGTGTGTGTGTGTATGCGCGCGCGCGCGTGTGTGTGTGTGTGTGTGTGTTTGTGACTATTGCTGGACATTTCACTGTACCTGACTGAGGGTGACTGTTGCAGGGCATAGGGGACATGAACCTGTCCTACCAGTGCTTCAGGCTGGCCCTGGCCAGCAACAACGACCACGCTGAGGCCTACAACAACCTTGGAGTGTTGGAGCTCCGTCGTGGCCACCCAGAACAGGTAGGCAGAGAGAGAGAGAGAGAGAGAGAGAGAGAGAGAGAGAGAGAGAGAGAGAGAGAGAGAGAGAGAGAGACAGAGACAGAGAGAGAGAGACAGAGAGAGAGACAGAGAGAGAGAGACAGAGAGAGAGAGAGAGAGACAGAGAGAGAGAGAGACAGAGAGAGAGAGAGAGAGAGAGAGAACTGAACTGAACAAGTTTAATGTTCAGGCCACCGGCCTATTTATTACATTGGGATGAAAAACGCGGACAAAAAGCAATTATGTACAATAAGTGCATCGCAAACTGGCAACCAGTTTCGGCACGCGCAACACGCACGGGTGAATAGACAAGTTCTGAAAGTTCAAGTTTTCCGTGCAGCCCGCGAAGGTTGCCGTCGCGTCGGCGGCGTCCAGCTCGTGTCTGGCTTGTCTGCGCTAGCAGCATCCCTGACACGTTGGCGAACAGCTGATCTTGGTGGGAGAGAAGGTCGGGTGTTTCCGGGGATCCTTGTTGGAGACGACAGACAGGTCTTCGTTTCGGACATCTCGCTGTCACGCAAGCAATGGACGGAAGTAGACTGTACAGATGAAGCTTGATCTTGATCTCTCACTCTGTTGAATCCACATGCGTCTGCAAACTCCACTCCTTAGTTTTCTCACTTGTTCCTCAAAGGCACGAGACATATTTTGAGATATCTCGTTCATCGCACTTCGGAGGTCCTCCAACGTTGCTCGGAGGAGTCGTAGCGAGAGAGAGACTGATATTGAGAGAGAGAATTTGAAAGATAGAGAGAGATTGATATTGAGAAAGATATTGAGAGAGAGGGGATGGGAGGGTGGGAGGTATACGATGTGAATCATGATAGAAAGCGTAGTACTTACCAATGATCAGGGGACGTTTATTTCTGTTGATCGTTCCAAATACCCTCATCTAACTCCATCAAATCAATGACGCTGGCTTGCCTCGGAATGTATGATACATGCTCATTCATCAGCTGGCTTCTGCATTGAGATAGAGAGGGAGAGAGAGAGAGAGAGAGAGAGAGAGAGAGAGAGAGAGAGAGAGAGAGAGAGAGAGGAAGGGGGGGGGGGAGAGAAAGAGAGTCGGGGGGGGGGGGGGGGGGGAAGGGAGAGAGAGAAGCAGACGGATGGGCGGAGGGAGAGTGACAGGAAGGAAGGAGGACGGGCAGTAGAACATTGGAACGACTCGAGACGAAAGTTGCAGCTCAGATTTTCTGCTAGAACGCCCTCTTATCTTTGCTGTCTTCACAACAGCCTGAAAACCCACCCACTCCCAGAATAGACTGACGTGGTTTTTCGAGCTTAGTAGGATAGCGGGAAAATAGGTGTAGGATATCTAAAACGCAGATGGGCAAACA
This sequence comes from Theodoxus fluviatilis, assembly GCA_034096865.1. Lineage (NCBI taxonomy): Eukaryota > Metazoa > Mollusca > Gastropoda > Cycloneritida > Neritidae > Theodoxus > Theodoxus fluviatilis. Next base: position 85,307 of record JAWQFJ010002603.1, read on the forward strand.
TGGAAATAGTGTTAGCAACCCAGACACATAGTTACGAGGACCGCCAGTCTGTCTGACTGACTGATTTACTGACCGACAGACCGATCGACTGACTGACTGACTGATTGACGGACAGATTGACTGATTGAATTACTTTCTGACGACTGATCGACGGACGGATTACATTGATGAACAGACAGTTCCGATACAAACGTACGAATTGTGTAAAAGCGCAGGACGGCAGATCTAAACGCAACGCTGAACGGCACGTATTGACTGACGGAGGCTAGCGCACACTAGCGTACCGAGAGAGGAGAAACGACCAGCAAATTTGAAAATTGCCTAATTTTCTGTTGGCGAGCACTTTATGGAGTGTTGACGGAAAATTTTCATTTCAAATTAGAAGAGGAAAAAAGCACTGCTGATCTGAGTCTGAATTTGGTTGGGACGTAGCGTGTTTAATTCACCCGCCTCGGCAAATGAATGAAGTTATCATCACGACTCAAACGAACACTTATCTTCTCGGAAGCTCGAAAAAGTGGCAACAGTTATTGATCATATGACTGCTCCATGAATCCGAGGCTCTTATTACGGTTACTTGCACCCAGTTCCTACCCTCGGATACAGACAGGATGTCTGCACTATTAAGTCAGCGAATCTCCAGAGACAACATTGGTTGCTTATTGATTGCCAGCTACGGGAAGATCTGGGGTCCCCATCTTCCCGCCAGGGTTTCGCTCATCCCGACCGTTGTAGACTGGGCAGAGCAGTAAAAAGCGCTTATTTGTGCGGTATTTCTGCCAGGGCTCCACTACATGCGAAGAAAGCGGCTCTCCAGGGGCAATGAAACGTATGGAGGCTGATGAAGCAGAATCGATGTAGGGGAATCAAACTTGTCGGGGATGTCCGCGGGCTTAAGCCCTTTCAAGTGTGCCCCGCTCAACAAGCCTCGGCAGTGAGCTCTGCTGGAGGCGTCACCAGCAGACTCGGTCCAATGAAAGCAATCCTGCATCGGATAAGCACAGCACAAGGTTCTGTTGAACTGGCGCCACGATCCTCCATGGATTCCCTGCTCAAGCAGCGTGGCACTGGCCCTTGTCAGTTGAAATACGCATCTGTTTGATGGGAATGAGAAATTACGACGACAGGGTTGAGGAAGGGATGAGGAATTGTGCGTGACTGCTTCGAGAAGAATTAACCTTTGGAAGCCATGTTTACGTATGTGCATTCAGCCAGAAAAGATGGGGGCTGAGGCAGAGGCTGGCATCGATTTTCGCAGAAATTGTATTTCATTCCGGAACTTTCTTGACCCGTCAGGAGGCACTTCGCGGTCAGCAGAAATCAAGAGGGGGACTTGTTGCCTCGGATCAGATCCGCCGTGCCTAACAGTAAAGTGCATCACTTGTGATGTGTCAGATTGAAAATATCGATCTTTCCCCTCACTCCGCTTCCAATCGTCAGCGCTGTCGGGCTGCCTGAACAGGGCCCCTTGAACTTGACAAGGGTCCACAGATCAGAGGGGTGGCCTTACGTCATGGCCGAACCGAAACCAACGACTCCCACCCAACCCTTCCTAGCGTCGCACTCTTCCCACACCTATTAGAGATAAAATAATCGGCCAACCTCACGCGTGGGAAAAGGGATCATTCCAGGCACCCGAGTTTATCAAATGCCTCGTTAATTCGAGTCTTTGCCAGAAGTTTTCTGTAGACCTCGCGTGCAGCTCCCAACTGTTGGGCGATGACTTTTGGTGGTGCATGCGGTCTTGCCATGTCAAGGGGGTGGGGAGGAGGGGGGTGGGGGGTAAAGGGCGGAAACGGCGGCAAAGCACGTTGGGCCAGTCGTGGCGGACTTGTTGGTGCCAGCCTTCTGTTTGATCGCACACCGGCCACCCGCCTGGCATTTGGATAATTGCAATATTATTTCATTCCTGTCAGGCAGTGAGGAGATAATGGCCCCCACCGGGAACGTGTCGGGGCCCGCCATCGGGAAGGCTGCCCGTGCCTGTCCCGGTGTGGTGTTGTGTAGTGTGATGTAGTGTAGTGTGGTGTAGTGTGGTGTGGTTTGGTTTGGTGAGATGTGGTGTTGTGTGGTGTAGTGTTGTGTGTAGTGTGGTGTGGTGTGGTGTAGTGTGGTGTAGTGTGGTGTGTTGTAGTGTAGAATGGTGTAGTGTGGTGTAGTATGGTTTGTAGTGTGGTGTGGTGTGTAGTGTGGTGTAGTGTAATGAAGTGTGGTGAGGGTATCGTTAAGTGTGTTGAGTGGCTTGACTGTATGGGGGTGCGGTAAGCTGGGTGTACATGGTTGTGTTTTGTCTGACGAGGCTTTTGTTCAGTGTTGTGTGGTGTTTTATGGGCTGAATGTGTGGCATTGTTTGCCTTCGCATTGGAATGGTGACTTGTGGCTGTTCGGTAGTGGACGACGTACGGTGATGGGTGGTGTTTGTTGGTGTGCTTGGGAAGGACACGTGGTGTTTGTTTTGTGACTTGGCGTTTTGTGGACATGTGGTGTGGGGTTTCCCCAGTTGTGTGACATAGGGTTTCTGTCGTGTGGTGATGTATGGTGGTGTGTTGCATTGTGTGGACTGAATTGTTCGGCAGTCGGATAGTTTGACAAAGTGCTTGTGTTTTTGGTATTTGGTGCTTTGTCATATTGTGGGATGTTCTGTATTCTGATTGTTTGGTTTCGTGTGTTGTGGCTAGTGTGCAGTGAATGGTGTGGTGTAGTGTGTCCTGGCTGTCTAGTATTGAGCGTTTTATTAATGCGAGGTGTTGTGTGTTCGTGTCGTATGGTGTTCTGGATGTTTTATCCCTTCTCGCCTACAGTTGTGGCAAATTCAGTCGTGTGGTGCCTCGTACACGGGTGCATGGTGCTTTCTGAGGCGGGCTACCCGGAAGCAATCCTCACGCATCGTGAGCGATCGTCTGGCGGGACCAGAGGCGCGTTTCCTATTTATCCAAAAAGTTCAGAGATGAGCGGTCACGGCGCTCACTTGCGTGGACAGATTCATGTGAGAGACAAGCTTTACGCTTCACGAGCGCTCGCCATGAACACTACTCTCAGAATTTTTTTAAACCTCTGCCAAGGAGATAATGTTTTTCGGTCGGTTAGTTCGTTCATCATTCGGCAAAATAACTCAAAAAGTTCAACACGGATTCCGATGAAACTTGAACAATATAATAAAGTTTGGAGGTTTTCTGTTATCTCGTTGTAGAATTACAATCATAGAAAGACATTCTATCGCCCTACCTTAGGCTGGTTTGTGTTACAAGCCGGCTTATTCGTTCACGCTCACAAACCGCTAGCAGGCGCTACAATAAACCAAACTTTGCAGCGTGAGTCCTGGCTAGCAGAACATACTGCCTGAATTATACATACCACGGAATAGGTGCTGTGATACATCCACCGCTTCGGCTGCATTGGCGGAGGTTTTGCGTTCTCCAAGTGTGCTCTCTAGTTTGATATCTTTCGAAACTATACACGATTAGTCCCGAGTGAGGATCGCGTATGATACGTTAGGATCGCCTCTGGAAAACCCGCAACTGGTCTGTAGCCTGAGTGGCTGCCTGCTTGCCCTTTGACTTCCCTTGACGCCGGCGCAAATTGCGATGATTTGGGATTGTCCTCCATCGAAAGATTGGAGTGCCGTCATGCGATCTTCGTGAAATCTGTCACGCCACACTCGAATTAGACGAGAATTTTGTGTGTGTTTGCTTGAGCGCAGGAGTAGAGAGTTGTGTCAGGGGAAGCTATTTTGTTTTTTCATGGGAATAACGCAGGGTGTAATTTAGATTTGAGCTAAAATGGGTCGACAGGCGATTTATCGCTACAGCGCAGAACGGCGGCGGCAGCAGCAGCAGCAGCAGCAGCAGCAGCAGCAGGATTCCTGTGTACCTTACTGTAGCTTTGTTGTCACGTAACAGGTTTTTGACTCACATGCGAATCTGGAAGATTTAGATAAGATAGACCGACAGCTGGAACCGACCACCAACCTACGCTCCTTACCTTCGAAAAGTTTTCCAAATTTGAAGGCGCGGTGAGTTGCAGATAGCGTATGGAGGGAAACATCTGGATGAAAGTTGAAGGATGTGCGTGCGTGAATTGGTGTGTGGTGTTAGTTGTGTCATTTTAGCGGTGCTGGGACTGTGAGCGGGAGAAAGAAGAAAAAAGTTTGAGACAAGGTAGATGCGAGCAGACGACAGTTTAGCCGCCTGCAGCAGAGCGAGGGTGACACACAAAAGCAACACTCGCTTAGTAGGGATGCCAAAGGGTCCTTCATAAAAAAAACACCCCCCAGAAATACGCACAAAGGCACAGAATCCGGTGCTTCATCACTGTCGCTACTGCCGCTTCCATAGTCTGCAACCAAGGCAGCCATCTTTAAAGCGCAGAGTGCGTACCGCAGTGAATGAAAGGAAATTTTCTCATTGGCTGAAAATACCGGCAACTCGTGTCGTCTGCTTGTGCTCGCGACAAGGTAGATGCGAGCAGACGACAGTTTAGCCGCCTGCAGCAGAGTTTCTTCTGCTTCTTGTCTGTGGGGAATTTGAAAAAGGACAGTCTGGAGTTCTCGTCATACCGATCATCGTTTTCGCAATAAGGAACACAGCATTGTCTATGAGCCTTCGGTTTCGCCATAGACGCTGGCCGCCATTAAATTTACCTAACCAGTCTCGTTTTCGATTCAAAATGGCCGCTCCGTGAAAAACTTTAACGTTGGATTTTTCTCGGAGACTATTAAGTCTATCAACACCCAATTTGGCATGATGGTGTATGATGACAACGCGTCAAAAAACATACATAGTGACTTGACCTTGCTTCAAGGTCAAGGTCGCAGGGGCCATAAATGTTGTCTAAAAACAGCCATTTTTCACAATTTCCCAATTTTCTCTGAAGTTTTTGAGATTGGATACCTGACCTACATATGGTGTATAGGGCAAACAAAGTAATCCCTATCTTTTGATACCAGTTTGATTGACCTTGCTTCAAGGTCAAGGTCACAGGAGCTCTTTAAAGTTGGATTGTATACATATTTTGAGGTGACCTTGACCCTGAACTATGAAAGATAACTTTTCAAAACTTCATAACACTGTAGTACACATGTTATACTTTCATAATAGGTCACCTGTGTTGTCCGTCCGGGCGTCCAGGCGTCCGTCCGGGCGTCCGGGCAGACCGGGCGTCCGGGCGTCCGAGCGTCCTTTAATCAGTAAAAAACTTTAACGTTGGATTTTTCTCGGAGACTATTAAGTCTATCAACACCCAATTTAGCATGATAGTGTAGGATGACAAGGCGTACAAAAATATACACAGTGACTTGACCTTGCTTCAAGGTCAAGGTCACATGAACTCTTTAAAGTTGGATTGTATACATATTTTGAAGTGACCTTGACCCTGAACTATGGAAGATAACTCTTCCAAACTTCATAACATTGTAGTACACATGTTATACTTTCATCATGAGACACATTTGGTCACATATCATCAAGGTCAAGGTCACTTTGACCCTTATGAAATGTGACCAAAATGGGGTAGTGAACCACAAAAATTGACCATATCTCATGGTAGAAAGTGCCAATAAGCACCATTGTGCTTCCTATGTCTTGAATTAACAGCTTTGTGTTGCATGACCTTGGATGACCTTGACCTTGGGTCAAGGTCACATGTATTTTGGTAGGGAAAATGTGTAAAGCAGTTCTTAGTGTATGATGTCATTGCTGGGTTTAGTTGTTTGACCTTGACATTGAAGGACACCCGAAGGTCAAGGTCATGTGAAGGTCAAAGTCATGTAAAGGTCAAGGTCAAGCATGTGAGTCGTATGGGCTTTGCCCTTTTTGTTTCGGAATGTTTTAATGTGATAGCCAATAGAAAACAAATTATTGTCTCTGATTTTATCAACTTCTCCTCGCCTCATGCCTCCCTTGCTGCTTTGCTCTCTGTCTCTGTTTCTCTCTCTGTTTCTCTTTGTTTCTCTCTGTTTCTCTCTCTCTCTCTCTCTCTCTCTCTCTTCCTCTCTTCTCCGCCCACCCCCTACGCTACTTTTCGTTGTTTAAATGTAATATTTTGATAAAGCAGCAACTGCTGCAGAGGGAAAGGCACGTGGAAATGGGTGCAGCTTGACAAATATCTGATACGTCTCAAGTGGCGTCAAAATGGAAAGCTTCCAAAATACCACTGCCTGGGTGGGAAGGGTCACGAATGAGGAGACCACCATCCACTGAGGAGACCACCATCCACAGAGGAGACTACCATGCACAGAGGAGACTACCGTGCACAGAGGAGACTACCATGCACAGAGGAGACTACCATCCACAGAGGAGACTACCATGCACAGAGGAGACTACCGTGCACAGAGGAGACCGCCATGCACAGAGGAGACTACCATGCACAGAGGAGACTACCATGCACAGAGGAGACTACCATGCACAGAGGAGACTACCATCCACAGAGGAGACCACCGTGCACAGAGGAGACCGCCATCCACAGAGGAGACTACCATGCACAGAGGAGACCGCCATGCACAGAGGAGACTACCATGCACAGAGGAGACCACCATGCACAGAGGAGACTACCATGCACAGAGGAGACTACCATCCACAGAGGAGACTACCATCCACAGAGGAGACCACCATGCACAGAGGAGACTACCATCCACAGAGGAGACCGCCATGCACAGAGACTACCATCCACAGAGGAGACCGCCATCCACAGAGGAGACTGCCATCCACAGAGGAGACTGCCATCCACAGAGGAGACTACCATCCACTGAGGAGACTACCATCCACAGAGGAGACCGCCATTCACAGAGGAGACTGCCATCCACTGAGTAGACCGCCATCCACAGAGGAGACTACCATCCACAAAGGAGACCGCCATCCACTGAGGAGACTGCCATCCACAGAGGAGACTGCCATCCACAGAGGAGACAGCCATCCACAGAGGAGACCACCATCCACAGAGGAGACTGCCATCCACAGAGACAAAGAGCGGTAGAGAGCAAGTTCATGCATCAGACTGTAGTGTTTATTTTGACACCAGCTGATCTGAAAGTCTTTTGATCGCTTAGTTGGTCGGCTCATCCTGTTTAGTGTCCTAGCACGCTCTTTACCTACAAGTGCAGAATTGTTTGTATGCATGTTTGTCTGAATGTGGGCTCTGTCCTTCCTCGAAGGGATATTCCGATCCAATTCCAGTGCACTGTCGTCACACTACTCTTTCATTTGTCAGCATCATAACTTTTCCCAGGAAAAGCACCCTAAAGCCGTCAATGGACAGCGCCAGATGCGTCTTTACGTACCATGCCTCCATTGCATTCATCAGGCAACCCATGATGATGGTCTCGTTTGTCGTTCTAACACACTTGTGCACCCCTTAACCCTGTCTTGGTATGCATGTCTCTCGTGCACAGTGGCCATTTCTCAGTGGTCATCCTTCACAAACGATGTAGCGGCCTCTCACCGAGAGGAGAGGAGGTTGGTAGTTGGAGGTAGTAGAGAAAAAAGGGGGGAGGGGGGGGGGGGGGGGCAGGGGTCTTAGTGGGCTCGGCGGGCCAGTCTTAGATCACTAGGGAAGTACGTCTCCCCTCTACAGGTGGGCGACAGACCACAAAGCCCACTTAGCGGCTGTCTCACAGGTCAGCGGCTTCACTCCGGCAAGGATGACCGCTGGTCAGATTGGACCCTTCAACACGTCGCCTGTCCAGTCCTGCTGAGATGATGGTGGACTGCATAGAGAGTGGGAATTGGAAGGCGAAACGTGCAAAGAGGGGCGGGGAGAGAGAGAGAGAGAGAGAGAGAGAGAGAGAGAGAGAGAGAGAGAGAGAGAGAGAGAGAGAGACATATGATGGGATAAAAATGGGACTTACGGCATCAAGGGAAATTGGGGGGAGGGGGGGTGGGTGTGGATAGGTGGGGTAGGGGGTGGAGAGACAAGAAGGGTAGAAAATCGGAGGGGAGGAGGAGAAACTATTATGAAAAAGAAAAAATAGGGGAGTGGGGTGAGGGCTGTTTGGTGTCAAATGACAATGGAGACGATGTGAGAAGGCGGACGAGAGGAGCGAGGTGAGAAGAGACGATTATGCTGTGAGCTTTCTGACATAAATTCCATGGGATCGCCTGTCGTGGGCGTATCAAATCAAAATCTTTTTGAGGCAGTCAGGGGTGACCAATTGTGCAAGCCACAAATCAGGGCCCAGTCCCATTCTAAGGAGACACTGAGAAGCAAGAGCGATGAGAAATGGGGAATGGCTGGGGGTGGGGGATGGGGTGGGGGTGGTGTCTGTGATGGAGGAAAGGAGTAATGTGATGGGAATTAGTGTGTGTGTGGGGGGGGGGGGGGGAGGGGGGGGGGGGCGGAGATGGAGAGAAACGACACGACACGAAAGCGATTTCTTACAAAACCTGCAAAAGAATCGAGACTCTCGGCTAAGAGCACTCAATAAGTACAACAAAACGAGAACCTAAATAAGAAAAAATAAAAACAAAAACAAAACTCTCATAACAAAACTTCCTCCACGTTCTCCTTGCCACGTGTATGGAAAACAAGGACTTCAGGCGGGAAAACCAAACCTAAATAATGACGGTTCGTTTCCTTTCCATTGTGTAAGTCTGCACACCCTACTGGTAGATCCTGCAGCACTAGGATAAGGAGAAAGTCAAGCTAGCAGGCCTTTACACACTGCACATCAGCCTTCAACCAACAGTCTGAGCTGTGTCATAATCTGTCACGTCACATCAGGAAGTTCCTGTGCCCAGATTCAGAAGAGGGTGTTATGTTTTCTCTCGAAAGTCATGATCAGGGTGGAAGACGGATGGGTAACAGTCTCTGCAGTACACAGTGTTAGGGCACACAAGGCAAGCAAATCTTGGCGATGAGCGAATAGGCTCTGCACAGCTGTCGCACCACGCACCAGACCACTTTTCTGACATGCACTGAAGCTCTTTCGTGACTTCTGCTGGGTCTGCACTATAATTGCACATGAATCCTTCGAAAGCGCACTGACAACCTACTTCTGTGCCGACCACTGCATTTGGGTCAGGTACCGCTGCTCTTGTGCTCTCGCAGGCGCCATCCTGGCATGACTGATTTTCATCACTGATCGGTTATCTGTTGTCTTCTTTTGCGCCTCATACCACACACATGGAACACAGAAGGAGGATCGCAGCTTGACCGTGCATGCGTCCAGGTGACACGGTAGCACAACGCGCCTCACGAGATGCACGCACCGTGGGGCCTCGTTGCTAGCACGATTTCACTGCTCGAGATGGGGGTGGCCGTTGAATTCCATCATATGAAGGATTCCTGGGCTCTTTTTCGGTGTCACTCGCTTGGTGTACACGATAGTGTAGAGATCTCCATTTTCTAGAACGTACGCGGTTTCGCGAGCGCTTTGAGGAAGATTTGTGAGTTTTGGCAATAACTTGTTGAGATCAGAAACCAATGGCGGTATTGGACTCGTCCATTTCATAGTGATGACAATGTCACCATGACAATTCGAATCAATTGTCCAATTCTGCAAACGATGTGTGTTTGCAATGTCTCTCACCGCGTTCTGGAACACGTCAGGAAAGTTGTCTCCAAACATCATCATCCACTACGGTATTTCTCCAGTCACACGGTATTCTGATTTGACGATGCTACAGACGCGTCTTGAGAGAGAGAGAAAGAGAGAGAGAGAGAGAGAGAGAGAGAGAGAGAGAGAGAGAGAGAGAGAGAGAGAGAGAGAAGAAGGAGGAGGTGAGAGGTTAACTGATGAGAAGAGGCAGTAAGTGGGGGAACAGGGTAGGGGGAAACACCATGAAAAAGTACCTTGTGGACAGAGGGCATGCGGATGGGCAATGGAAGAGAGAGGTGCGACGTCTTGGAGGAGTGGAGAGGAGAGAAAGAGAACACCTTCTGGGGGGGTGGGGGGAGGAGGGGGAGGGGGAGGGGGTAGATAAACTGATGAGCAAGTAACGCACCGAGACTGCATGGAGTGCGGATGAAAGTTTGAAAAGAGAAACGAGAGATTGCATGAGATGGGAGTGGGGAAAGGATGTGAAAGGCGTGTAAAATATAAAGTATAATTTAGGTGAGAACAAAGATATTCCAATGATAAAGTATCACACCGAGGAAAGAAGCCTGGTTTGGGAATGGGGTTAGGGAGTGAGGATGGGGTAAGGAGTGGGGGTTGGGGTAGAAAGTGAGGTTAGAGGGTGAAAATAGAGTTGAGAAAAGAGAAAGACAAAACATCACTGAGAGGGGAGGAAGGAGAGGGTGGACATTTTCACGCCTGTGACGAACTTCACTGACCAGCTCAGCCATTCCAGATTCTGTGGAGTGGAATGGAGGAGAGGAGCAGGTGGAACGAGGGAAGGTGGGAGAGACAGTGGAGGAGTGAATGACTGCAGGAGAAGGAATGAGACGTGGGTGGGATGGTGTAAGGATGGTAGATGGCATGGTAAGGCGGGTGGGTTGGAGAGGGGGATGTGTGTGTGTGTGTGTGTGTGTGTGTGTGTGTGTGTGAGAGAGAGAGAGAGAGAGAGAGAGAGAGAGAGAGAGAGAGAGAATGAACTCAGAGTGATGGTGTTCAGAAGAGGGGGATATTTAGCAGAGGGCGAAAAATGGCATCTCAATCAAACGAGGATAGAAGTGGTAAATAGATATAAATACTTAGGCTGCATATTTACCACGAACCTGTCAGAAAGTGCGTCATTCGAAGAAGCATCCCTCAAAGGCAAACAAAAAACTGTTCAGATTATGAAAGCAACGTGGTCGCTCCACAATATTAATCCAAACGTTGAAAACTCTTTGATGCCCAGGCGCATCGTCATCTTTGTTATACAGTGCCGAAATATGGGGTCTTAGAAACCAAAAATCAGTCGAAAGAGTTCAAGTGTTCGCATGCAAGAGGTTTCTCGGGCTCAGTTCTAAGGCACCTAACCACTTCATATATGGCGACCTTGGTAGATTTCCACTTGTTATTAATAGTACTATCAGAGTTATTAAATATTGGTTCAGATTGTCAAAATGTCACAACTAAAATTACCTAAACAGGCATATGCTGCTACTCAATTCCATATCCTGAAAACAAAAACTGGCTTTATATGGTGAAAGATACCTTGCCTAAACTGGGTTTTGCATATGTATGGTTGAATGGTGGCGTAAGTAACGAAAAGAGTTTTCTAAAACAACTGAAACAAAGATTGTGTGATTGCGATCTTCAATCATGGGATGACGGACATTGTGACTGTGACAGATATTCATGGTATGCTTCCTTCAAGAATAAGCATTTTCAAGAACGATACCTGAGCTCTCTTAATATCAAGTTCAGAGATACCCTCACCCGTTTCCGATTTGGTATAAATAACTTGGGAATTAATCAACGTTACGACCACAATGAATTGAAAGGAGAGATCTTCCCTGTCCATTCTGTGATGAGGTAGAAGACGAGAAACACTTCCTGTTGGATTGTGGTGCTTACGACAAAATTAGGGGAAAATACATTGCAAAATATGTGCATCCAACTTCAAACATAAACTGTTACTATCTTATGAATGGTACCAATTACCAAAAAACAAAAGATGTATCTATGTATATATTCTATGCCCTGAAACTCAGAGAGGAGATACTGGCTACCTACACTTAATATTGTATCCAACTTGTACACATTTTGAAGTGCAGGGCTGCTGTCACAACTGCTATATATTACGTGTGCAAGTTGTGGAGTGAAGCAAACATATATTATCGTTTTGGGTTTTTTGTTGTGTTTTTTTTCCTTTGTACACATGATTCAAATGGGCGAATGGCCTCTGAAATAAAACCGTTCGTTCGTTCGTTCGTTTTCTCTGTCTCTCTCTCTCTCTCTCTCTCTCTCTCTCTCTCTCTCTCTCTCTCTCTCTGTGTCTTTCTCTCTCTTTCTCAGGCAGGCAGTGGCTGGCTAGCTGGCTGGCTGGCTCTGTCTGTATGTCTGTCTGTCTGTATGTCTGTCTGTCTGTATGTCTGTCTGTCTGTCTGTCTGTCTGTCTGTCTGTCTGTCTGTCTGTCTGTCTGCCTGTCTGTCTGTCTGTCTGTCTGTCTGTCTGTCTGTCTGTCTGTCTGTCTGTATGTATGTCTGTCTGTCTGTTTGCCTGCCTGTCTGTTTGCCTGTCTGTCTGTCTGCCTGTCTCTTTCTTTCTTTTCCTCTACCCCCCTGTGGGTTGGGGGTCAGAATAGACCCACCGTGACTCCCTATGCAGTTCATAAGATGCGAACAAATAGGGACATCATGACTTGATTTGCGCTTACGCTGAACTATTCTGGTGGTTTTCGTGCTCAGTGGTTCTACATAGCCTTCAAAGGCTGATAGGCCGTAAAGCTCCATCCTCCCCTTCCCCCCCCCCCTCCCCCCCCTCCCCCCTTCCTGCTCCCCCTCCCCCCCCCCCCCCCCCCCCCCCCCTCTCTCTCTTTATGTTTGTGTGGATCATTTCATGGCCGTGGCGGTGGTAAATTTGTGTCTGGTTATTACAGCTTGCCAGGTCTCTCTGTCAGCGTGTTTCGGTCTGGCGGTTTCGCATTTCTTCGCTCTAGTTTGTCCGCCCTGGGTTTTCTGTACGTGTGGTGTGGAGTTTCAACCGCATGCCTTTGATTCAGAATGAGAGTGGTTTTTAGGGTAGTTTTACATCTCGATGCGAAGAAGTGACCCCTGCAACTGTATCTAGCGTCGTCTACATGAGAGTCTCAGTTACGTTCTTTCGACCTCAACTTTCCAACAAGATGAAAAAAATAGCAACATCGCCTGCAGCCTGACGTCCGCTGTTTCGCAATGAAATCGCAGGGGGGACGGATACTTTGCATGAATGGAATTCTTCGCGTGTAAATAATACCTCCCTACCCGTTGATGCAGTTTTTATCTCGTCTCCTTGTTGTCCTGACGTCCCGCCTTCATGCCCTGGTTGGCAGCTTGTATCGCTGCTCACTCATTTTGTGCGTATTGTGGTGCATCGCTGTAGACATCAGCTGCTGCGTTGAAAGCGCTGAATCGCAGTCTTCGCGCTCAGATAAGCGCTCGGACTCGCTCAGTGCGCGCAGTCATGATCAAATCATGTGCATGAGCAGATGGAATTGTAACACGACCTTTTCCCTTGTTCGCAGCCATAACGCAGTTTCATATGAGGGGCTCTTCGTGTCTACGTAGAACATTATAGAATATTTCCGTAGGTTCTCGTAGAGCAGGCTCGAAATGGGTAGAAATCCTTGATAGTCTACACTGAATACCACGCACTGTAAGAAAAAGAGACTCAGAGTTGAAGGATCTGGGACCGTGTTTGTAGACTAGAGTCCTTTGATTCTTGATCTGTTGCAACGCGTTTTGAAGTTCGCTTTGATCGATTGAGAACGCGTCTTCAAATACGTAGCTGTAGGTGTGCGCTTGCTATCGCTTGCAAGCGGCAGTACGTCCGCATTTGGAGGTGTATGTGTGAGTGAGTGTGTGTGTGTGTGTGTGTGTGTGTGTGTGTGTGTGTGTGTGTGTGTGTGTGTGTGTGTGTGTGTGTGTTTTGAGTGAATGAAAGAGAGAGAGAGAGAGAGAGAGAGAGAGAGAGAGAGAGAGAGAGAGAGAGAGAGAGAGAGAGAGAGAGAGAGAGTGGACGTTGAAAATAGAAAAACGCACACGCATTTCACTCAGATTAATGTTGTATCGTATAAGAGCGTCCTTTACTTGCAGAAGCATCACGGTTTGGCCATTGAATGTGTACATTTCAAAGACTTGCCTTTTTCATGTTGTGAACGTAGGGCGAACAGCCTTTGGTGGCTATTGTCCAACCCAAACTACAGTGGCAACTCCCACGTGTCTTTCTGTGTTTCAGGCTCGAGCCTTTTTCCAGGCTGCTTTCGTCCTGGCTCCCCACATGTATGAACCCCACTACAACTTCGCAGCCCTCACAGACCAGGTGGGTTCAGAGCGTGTGTGTGTATGTGTTTGTGTATATGTAAGTGTGTGTATTTGTAAGTGTGTGTATTTGGGTGTGTGTTTGTGCGCGCACGTGCGTGTGTGCGTGTGCGCGCGTTTGAGAGCGAGGATGGATGTTTGCATGTTTGCATGTCCGCACACCTGTGCCATTGTTCATGTACGAGAGCATATACCTGCCCGTACCCGTAAGTATATGTGTTTGCACTTATGCAGATCACGCAGAAAAGAGTGAGAATACGTGACCTGCGCGGTAATTTTGTAGCAATGATGGACGGTTCTTACATACGCACAGAGAATCATTTGCACTTAGTTCGCGTGCGGTGTGTCCTTTTGCACGTGCGTTAACACTTTTGTGTGCCTTGTGGGATCCTGTATGACGTCATAGATAATTATGCTCTAGAGACCCTGTGAAGTCCCATGTTTGTGTCATAAAGGACACCAAAAAGCACGCTGCATGTTCATCACATGTCAAGGATACATGCTGCCCAACTTTTCCTGTTCTATACCTGTACATTCTTTGCTCCATGCAGAGCCCACAGTTGAGTTCAATTCAATCCAATTGCTTTATTTAACGAGGGTACACCTGATACAATAAATTTCCATCTTCCAGTGGTCCTCAAAATAAAATAATTGGGTTTAGGGTCATTCGGACATGTAAGGCCGAAAACAGCAGCCGCTTATAAAGGGCAGTGTAGACAGGAGAAGACAACTCGGACCACGCTAGCTCCGCTGGTTGACCAATTACTGCACTGACCTAAAAGTCGCGGGTTCAATCCTCGCCTGTGGCACCTTCTCTCTCTCTCTCTCTCTCTCTCTCTCTCTCTCTCTCTCTCTCTCTCTCTCTCTCTCTCTCTCTCTCTCTCTCTCTCTCTCACTACATCGCGCCCTCTCTCACCCCATCCCTCCCTCCTCTTGGCACTGTTTGTGAGGTAGAGATTTAAATGTCTTTTAGATTGCTTTGAAATTCGAGTAATCTTTGACAGATATAGGTAGACCGTTCCATATCTTTATAGCATAATAAATGAACGTTTTGCAAAACACTTCCATCTAGTAGCGATCGCCTGCGAAGCAAACTAGCCTTCAAGCTCCATCAATGTGTTTGCTTTACCCTGTATACACCCTGACCAGTGAATGCAAAAGTTGGCATTGTGTATGCAGGAGAACTGAGGCCTCTCATCACGCTCGAGATGAACTGTCTGATAGGAATCCCTGGAGTGTTGCTTGCCACAGTTCTTTCCCCTCCCTCTCCATGCTGTAAGCCTTTATCAGCTGTGTGTTCTACATGGTTCTAAATGTGGTTTCATGCTTATGCACTCTTTGCGTGTGCCTGTGTGAGTGCGCGTGTATGGATGCATGAACTTCTATGCGTCCGCATGCTTGTATGCGCGTATGCATGCTTTCCCGTGTGCATGTACTTACTTTCTGTCTTTCTTTCTTACTTACTTATGTACTTGCTTGCTTGCTTACTTACTTACTTACTTACTTACTTACTTGCTTACTTACTTACTTACTTACTTACTTACTTACTTACTTACTTACTTACTTGCACATTTTCGAACACACTTCTTTCCTTCATACCTTCCCCTTTTCATTAATTTTTTCCTTTCTTACACACTTATGCACACCGTCCCTTCCTACCTCCCTTCCTCCCTTCTTTACTTACTTACCTCTTACTTTACTGTTACTTTACTTTCTGTCTGTAATGTCCACTTGCAGTAGTGCAGCAACAAAGGTTCGCCACACCTGTCTGTTCTGGGCCAGCTCCTGAATGCTACTCCTGGTGTGCTTCAGAGCCTTGAGTTCTGTCACCACCAATCGCCGCCAGGTGTTCTGGGGTCTTCCTCTTGTCTGTTTTCCTTCTGGTGTCCAGTGGAGGGCAGTCCGGGTGACGCTGTCTTGCTCTCTTCAAATGACGTGCTCCAGCCTGCTCCGTCTCCTTCTCATGATACTTTCTTCATTGCGATGGGCTAATAGATGTTAGTTAGAGGTGGTTTTGAGCTATAACACTAACAAGATTCTCCAGAGGTTCTTCACGAGGAAGGTTGACAATTTGGTAAGGTCGCTTTCCGTCATCCCCAACTTCAGTCACAGAGAATGGTGGAAAGGACACATCTTTAGAACAGTTGGAGTTTGGTGTTGGCGTTCAATCGGGAGACCTCCGTATGGTTGCATGTGTTCATCCTATTTTTGCTACACGGTATGTGACCAATGGTGCACGAAGTATGTACGTGTTGTGTGTGATGTGTGATAAGTTTGTGTATTGTACTTATGACCGATGAATATGTATGTGCGCTCACGCATACGTGTACATGTGAATGCTTTTGGCATGAATGCGAGTGCATGTGGTTATTTTCGTTATTTTAAAAAAACCCACCCATATGGGTATGTGAGTGCAGGGTGGATTGTCTTTTCCGAATGAATGAGGACGGCACGGATTCCTGGAGAGGTCATCCAGACCTGTCTCAGATCAAGGAAGGCACCCAGGTGTCTGCAAGCAGTGTGCCTGGAGCAGCAGGCTTGTAGTGAGCATTCCTGGCCTGGCTCTGCCTGCCTGGCTTATATCCCAAGTATGGAGGTCAAGGCCCATCATTGTCACGTTTCCTTACTCCATCCCCCTCGCTCACCTGCCTTCTCAGTTCCACATGTGTAGATCAGCTGAACATGGAGAACATTTTCCATTGTGTTGCTCCCTATCTGATCACCAGAGAAAGACGTTTTCATTGAGATATAAGAAGTTATACGCCACCACGAGGTTTTTGAGAAGTAATGGAAGGATCAGACTCAAACAAGAGGAGAGGCAGCGATGAATATGTACTACACTCAGAATCATAGAGAGAAGCTAGGTTATCTACTCAGCAACAAGGGACCTTCTAGATTTATTTCTTGTGTGTGAGGGGTGGATGGTCTAACTCTAAGCAATGAAACGTCCTCTTCGAAAGTCACCTCCGTGTGTCAAAATATCCGCAAGAAGACACGAAGCAGCGGTTTGAATTTTCTTGCCTGAAGAAGAGCAAACTTCTTCCCTTTTTTCATCACTTCAAGGATATCTGTTTCATGCCATGAAAAGAGCCATGAACTGTACAACGTGTGGACACAGGGCTCTAAACTTGTTTAACTGCAAGAGATTCAACTTCATTTTTCATTACTTCAACTAAAGTGTGTGTGTGTGTGTGTGTGTGTGTGTGTGTGTGTGTGTGTGTGTGTGTGTGTGAGCGTGTGTGTGTGTGTGTGTGTGTGTGTGTGTGTGTGTGTGGATGACGAGGAGAGGGTAGAAAAGGGCGAGTGGTGGAGATATGTTAGGTCGTGTGGATGTGTAGGCATGGTACCCATTCGCGCCGCCCTAATAGTCAGGAATTACGGGTATCATGATCCACCCCGATGAGTCGACCCCCACCTCTGGCAACAGGCAGTCACCTTTTATCGTGGCGTGTGTCAAGGGGATCGGGTGGCGTGTAAGGGGAAGGGGGCAAGTAGGGTAGGGGGTGAGGTGGCAAGGAAGGGGAGAGAGAGGGGAGGGGGCAAGGGAGGGTAGGGGGGAGGTGGCAAGGAAGAGGAGAGGGAGAGGAGGTGGCAAGGAAGGGGAGAGGGAGGGGAGGTGGCAAGGAAGGGGAGAGGGAGGGGAGTGGGCAAGGAAGGGGAGAGGGAGAGGAGGGGGCAAGGGAGGGTAGGGGTGAGGTGGCAAGGAAGGGGAGAGGGAGGGGAGTGGGCAAGGGAGGGGAGGTGGCAAGGAAGGGAAGAGGGCAAGATAGGGTAGGGGGGAGGTGGCAAGGAAGGGGAGAGGGAGGGGAGGAGGCAAGGGAGGGTAGGGGGGAGGTGGCAAGGAAGGGGAGAGGGAGGAGATGAGGCAAGGGAGGGTAGGGGGGGTCGAGGTGGCAAGGAAGGGGAGAGGGAGGAGATGAGACAAGGGAGGGTAGGGAGGAGGTGGCAAGGAAGGGGAGAGGGAGGGGAGGGGGCAAGGGAGGGTAGGGGGGGAGAGGTGGCAAGGAAGGGGAAAAGAAGGGGAGGGGGCAAGAGAGGGTAGGGGGGAAGGTGGCAAAGAAGGGAAGAGGGAGGGAAGGGGGCAAGGGAGGGTAGGGCGGGGGGGGGAGGTGGCAAAGAAGGGGAGAGGGAGGGGAGGGGGCAAGGGAGGGTAGGGGGGGAAGTGGCAAAGAAGGGGAGAGGGAGGGGAGGGGGCAAGGGAGGGTAGGGGGGGAGGTGGCAAGGAAGAGGAGAGGGAGGGGAGGGGGCAAGGGAGGGTAGGGGGAGAGATGGCAAGGAAAGGGAGAAGGAAGGGAGGGAGCAAAGGAGGGTACAGGGCTGCCAAGGGAGAACACTCGCAACGTAGGAATAAATCGCACTCTTTGGTCATCAGAGGGACATTTAAGTTTACATCTCCTCAAGCCATGAAACTCTTGCATGCTTGATGCACACTTTTGGTGGTAATATTTCTTTTCATTTATTTCGAATGGTTGACGGAGAAAATTACTCTGCCTTAGGAACACGGGGCACTCGTATGCAAATGATCCATGTTCCGCACACCTATGCAAATGAATTGCTGCGGCAAACACTGCAGTGTCTCACTGTCTGCACATCAAACCTTGCAGGACTTCCAAACGCTGCTTGACAAGTTTGCGTTGATAGTTGTTGCCGTAGCTGTATGCTAATCGACAGGAAGAGTCTCTCGCTGCTTTGAAATCTCTGCTGCTTGAAGAAACACAACTCATCAAAGAACAACTGCACATTGTTTTCGAGCGTCGAGAGATGTCAAGCTGCAAAAATGAAGACGGCAAGCTCTCTTTCTCGCTCTGACTTGTACCAGGCGTGCCACTGTTTATCGCTGCCTGATGACGTCACCCTGGAGGGGGGCCGCTTGTCTTGTCAGGTACACGTGTTGGTAGATCTCCATCCTCGCCTGACGCGAGTTTTACCTCATTGTTGCTGTTCTTGAGTGCCTCCTGTAATGATGCGACTCTCCTGCGACTCAGTTTTCTTCTTCTGTGCTTGGTATATCAGTGTGAGCGTTGTTTGATTGTTGAAAGACGCATTTTTAAACTCAGGAAATGCAGTAATGAAGTCGGTGGCAGTAAAGCCACCTCGAGTCCATCCGCTGATTTCGACGGTGTAAATTTAATACATTAAAATATAGGTGCAGCGTCGTCGCAAATATAAAAACTTTCCTGTTGCTCAATAATACGCACACGTTTGGCGTGACTTAGGGATCCCTCCTTCCTTCCGAAAATAGGCTTCAAGTGGATCAGATGGACTTGGCGCTCACTTTCTCAGTGGCAGTTCAGCTCACCTTATTTGTGACACTGGTCGCTGCAACTGACGTTGCATGCTCACCACCCTCCAGCAGCTTGGTGTTTTTGAAGAAGTTACATTCCTATGCCTGGCAGGGCGGAAAAGGTCGTGTAGCATTTTGCAAGGCCTGGCTTCTGAAATTTCATCCCTATACGTCCTGGGACCCAGTAGGATCGCCTTCTAGTGCTCTCAATGCAGTTTTTCCGTGGCGGGAAAAATCGCTGCTTGCAATGCTCCACAAGGAAAGGCATGTCGTGCAGACGGTGCGTAATTTTAGATTGCGACTTTTTACACAATTTGGAAGTTTAAATGAAGATTTAAATAACCCCACAATTTCAACCTCTTTTCCCTCCCCCGAAACCTCAGCCCCCACTTGCTGTCCCCCACCTACCTTTCGGCCCACATTATGTCACACCACCTCATCTCAACTCCTCAAGGAGCATGCAAGCAGGCTGCATATGCACCCGCTGAAATGTCTTTCTACAGTTTTCCTCTCAGCCTTCACATGTACCTGTTTTACTCCTGGTTTGAATTTTGAGCAACGTGAGTCTAGCGCCTTGCTCAAAGTTGCGAGTCTTAAAGCCTCCTCACACGTGGTAAGTTTTCTTAAAAATGTCTTTTTGTCCGGTGATAAGAACCTCCTAACGGAGCGAGGCAGCAGAAGGTCTTCAGAGGAAGAGCCCCCGTCAGCAAGTGTTTCGGCTCTTTAAACTTCTTGACACTATCGGGTGGAGGGCCACACCTGGTTATAGGTCCAGGTGTCCGGTAAAACAGCTAAATGAGAACTGGGGGGATATTTTTTTGAAAGGTACAGGCGAGGGCATAGGCCGGACAATGAACCCAGGACACCTGCGTGGTAGTTGACTACGATACCACTAGGCCACGTGTTTTCACACTAGAGTTGGTGTGTTGATAGATGTCTTTCCAGCTTGCCCTGTAACATCGTGCTCATGGTGATTGTGGTATCCCTTTTGATTTACAACTTCCCAACCAACCAGTTCCCCACAAACAAAACGAGGAAAGCATCCTACTCCGCTCTCCTCCCAGTCGTTCAACACGCTGGTGTTTGATTTTCTTCCAACTCGATCGAGTCAGCTGCACACCTTGTGATGACAACATATTTTTCGCAATAAACTGCTCACATTGGAAAGATAGTGATGTGGAAGTGTACAAGAAATTCGTATTTAGGCGACAGGATATCCTACAACTGATAGATGAGTTTCTAATCGTGTGAGGCTAGGCCGCCATTAAGACATCTGGCTGGACACATCTCTACCACCACGTCAAAAGCAGGAAACCGTTTGATTGGCTGTTGGAGAAAATGTCCGACGGACATGAAAAAGTGGCACGTGTTCCTATTGGGCGGACACTGGACAGAACACTGCTCTAAGGACTTGCGAGCGTAATATTGTCAGTGGAAACAGCGTAGTTGGTAGAAAATTGACACATGTGAGCACGCCCAAAACATTTCTTGCGACTTGCAAGGGCAAAATTTCCAATGGAAACTGAATAGTTGCCAGAAAATTACCACGTTTGATCACACCAAAAACATTTTTTGCGACCTGCAAGCACTATATAGAACTCCAATGGAAACAGCATTGTTGCCAGAACTGTGTCCACGTGTGAAGGGGCCTTAAGGACTCACGCAGCTTCGAACGCCGTACCCACTAGTCGCAAGCTGGCGCAGGTGGAGCGCCGTGGCCACGCAGAAGCGCCACCTGTCGGGGTGTCAGAGGTGTCCTTGCCTGGTCCACCTTGCCACGGCCCGCGTCACTTGACAATCGTGGTCAGGATCTGGTTTCCTTGCCAACGAGTCCCCCAGCCCCTATCCAGCATTCGCAGTGTGGACCCGTGCTTGGAATGCTGCCATCCAGATAGGATCTGCCCTGGCCATTCCATTGATGGGAGGCGGAATTGGTTCGGTTGGGGGTTGACAGTGGCAAGGGCTTCTGCCCACAGTGTTGACAGGCTCGAGTGGACGGGCAATCGCCAGAGCAGGGGATTGTTTTAGTTTCGGATTTCGAGTGAGCAAAGTTGAGCTTGCCTGTTGCGTGCTGTTGGAATGATGTGGTGTCACTGGGATTATGCGAGACGACATGGAGCTTGCATTTGTCAGAAATTTAAAGGAAAAGCGCTTCGATTTGCCTGACTGGGTCTCTCTGGCCTCATAGACTTATTTGTGTGGGTGAACTTGCCGCCAACGAAGGCGCAGTTCAGCCTGTGTCAGGATGGAATTCAAGAAGTCATTGAGAAATCCAGGCGTGGAGTTGATATCTTGATACAAACCCTCTTAATTGCTTTTCAATTTTCTTCAGGCTATCCTAATTCTTGCATTTCTTTTTATCTTTTCCACACCTGCTTTACGTGCACGCGCGCGAAAGCTCTCACGAAAGCATGCATGCAGGTACACTCATGCAAACATGCATATTCATAAATGATTGTTGCACTTTCCAGCTGTAATGAATCATCATGCGCCCGCCTACCTCGAAACCTGCACAATGTACTGCATCACTAAATATGAAGTGTCTGAATAAGATAGTGCAATCTAGTGTAGATGTCGTCGGGCAATTCTGTTGCCCGAGCAAACTGCGAAGATTTGGGCACACGTGTGCACTGACGCTCAGAAGCAGTAAGCGTCTCAGAGTGGTGGCGCGGCGCCTTCATCACTGCCACTGTGTGCCTAGGTGACTGTCGGCTAGGCAGATGTAGGGCGTGGTAAGTAGACAGTGATTTGTGACCGTGACTGCTGAGGTCCGAGCTGCTAGTACAGACGTGCAGGTGTGCGCTTGTGACCCATCATTTCCGCACTCCTGCTCCACTCGACACCTTGCCTTGTCTTGCCCTGCCGCCGTTCTGCATTTCAAGCCACCACTTTCCCTGTGTGCCTACCCCCCTCCCTTCACCTCCTCACCCTCCCACTTCTCACCCCCCCACTTGCAGGTGTGGACCACTTGACAATTCTTCTGACCACACCTAACTTTACTAGCTGTCGCTTTCACCCCTCACCCTCACAGCTCTCCCTCCCTCTCTCCCCCGCCCATCTCTCTCTCTCTCTCTCTCTCTCTCTCTCTCTCTCTCTCTCTCTCTCTCTCTCTCTCTCTCTCTCTCTCACACACACACACACACACACACACACACACACACACGCGTGCGCACTCACATGCATGTGCGCATGCACACGCACAGACACACACAGACACACACACACACGCTCTTTTCATCACATTTCCATCACAATGTTCGTCCTCAAATTGCCATGACATGTTCACACTACTAGGGTATAAAACTTTCTAGTCCAGCTTTTGTTGCATCCGTTCTCAGTGCCTGTAAGTGTAACTGTTCTCCACTCAGGCGCAGCAGGCAGCCACCCGTCTCTGAGCTCCCACCCTGCCTCCACCCACCCTAGCGTCCTCCCACCCCCATTCAGTACATGTACACAACACAACTTACGTGTGAGGAGGTCTTGAGTTCACCCTTCACAGGTCTCTCTCTCTCTCTCTCTCTCTCTCTCTCTCTCTCTCTCTCTCTCTCTCTCTCTCTCATTGTGAAGCAGTTAAGAGAGAGAGAGAGGGGGGGAGGGAGAGGGAGAGAGAGAGAGAGGTGGGCGGGTAGGTGAGTGGGACGACAGACGGACACATAGATTGAGACCAACAAGATCTGAAGGTATTGTATCAGAATCTTGCTTGAATGTCAACAATCTGTTTATGGCTTTACAGATCCCATGTCCTAGGCCCTGCCATCCAAGGCTCGCTGGCAGGCCACTCTAGAACAATGCACCTTCGAGCACCATTGCCCGTTTTCGTTCGAACAGTGTGAGCTGGGCGTAACTTCTATCAGCGCAGACAAATAAACTGGAAACCCCGGTCAATAAGGCACCAAAGACAAGGGTAATGGATCTTCAGGTACTCCAATTCTCTCCTCTGTTACTGTTCTCGTCAGGCGCAGCAGGTTCTGTCACATTTCAAAACACATAATCACGGTGGCGTGTGAGTTGTTTACCTAAATGAAAATAGGTGGTTATTTTGGAGGCCTCATTGCCTACCGTTCGTGTTTGTTGTGGTGCCGCATTAGTAGCGTGCTTGTCGTGAAACTCTGGGAGATCATGCATACTCTTACTTGGCAGGCTGTTGAAAAACCTCTTTGGAGCCTCTCGCTCATTTGTCTTGTTTATTTTGATGGACGAGCGTCAAGAATCCGAGGCTTGCAGTCAGTACTGATGCTGCACGTGCAGCTCAGGCACGAGAATAGCATGCGCTTAAAAAAAAATGCCGTTGTCTCTACTGGGTAGACAGCAAGGGAATGGGTAAGGGCAATTACTTTTTGGGAGCTAGCTGTCAGCAAAACACCGTAGATTCTGCAGGATTGCACGGGTTCGAGCAAGCTTGGAGGTCAACCAGGACAGCAGACAGGAGGTATGTGGTACTTTCGGGAGCTCGCAGTCACGGGAGTGCAGTGGCTGCAGGCAGAGAGCGACAGAGGGACAAGGTAGATGTAGTGTGGGGTCCAGTCCAGTTCGGAAGGCGCTCGCCCGCTGTCACCTCGCGGCCGGCATGTGCTGTGTTGGAAGCTGGGTCCTTGAGTTGTATCCTTGGGCAAGGCTCTCCACCCGCATTGACCCTCTCCCACCCAGGGGTCAAACAGGCTATAGGGCGCAGCACAGCGGAGACCGAGGATAAGCTTTCTCCGGAATAGTTTCTGCGAAGAAGGGGAACTAATAAGAGCTGTTATCATCATCGTCATCATAATCATCATCGTCGTCGTCGTCGTCGTCGTCATCGTCATCATCGTCATCATCATCATCATCATCATCATCATCATCATCATCATCATCATCATCATCATCATCATCATCATCATCATAATCATCATCATCTTGGACACTGCATTATAAGAGATATTATAAAACTGTGTCAACCCGACATGGACGACAGAATAAATAACAAACAACATAAGATTGGCCCTATTTGGGGAGAGGAAGCCCCCTCTACCTCGTAATGAAGAAGAAACGAGGGTATTCTTTGTCAATCCTGATTTGGACACTCCAAGTTTACTCATTCTTGTCTTTTACAATCGGAATCTCCATCTCAATGTTTTCCATGCCAGTAGACTTTAACTTATTGACATGTTCTGATGGGGCGCCCTTGACTTTCTGTATATACAGATCTATTTTTACAAGTCACAATAGTTGGAATATTTTCAAAGGTAATCATGCTACAATACGTTTCTTAAAATCCACTGGTTTTTATAACATGTTTTAGATAATTGTAATAATTGTTCACATTTGTTATACATATACAAATATGGTTTTTGATTATCTTTTTTTAAAATACTTGTGATATTCTTTACACAGGACTGTATGCAAACATATTTGTTTGTTGTTATTTGAAAATAGGTGTATAGCTATTTGTATATGTGTATAACCAAGAGAAAATCCTCCCCTTCTGAATTATTCGCTCTCATTTTTGTTGATATCATGCCATGTAACTTATTTTCTCTCTCTCTCTCTCTCTCTCTCTCTCTCTCTCTCTCTCCTGTCCTCGCTTCCCCTCTCGCTCCCCTTATCTCCCGCTGTCATCTCGGCCACTCCACTCCTCTGGCAGCACTGGACTGGACCCTGGCTGGCATAGTTGTCTCCGAGAGGTCAGTTTTGGGAGCAGCGAGATTGTCAGCACCCATCCACGCCTCTCTGCCCCTGTTTTTCTCCATCGTTACCCCCTTCTCCTCTTTCACCGGAAGAGAGAACTTCCGTCCTTTGTCTAAAAGTTCTCCGGAAGTCAACCCTTCCGGTTCCCTCGTAGTACATACTCTTTTCCATCCCCATAAATAGAGGCTGCAGTGCATGCTAAGAGAGACCCGCTACCATCTGGGTAGACAACACAGGCTGAAATAAAGTGTTGGAAACGCCGAACTCGCTCGCCTTCTTCCTCACAGAGAAGCCTGCCTACTTGCAGCCTTCATCCCCCACCATCACATTTGTATGTGTGTGTATGTGTGTGTGTGTGTGTGTGTGTGTGTGTGTGTGTGCATCTTACCTAAGTTATGATGTCACTTTTTAAAGAAAAACATTGATGCCTTCCATGTCCAAATAAAGATGATTGGCCCTTAAGTAATAAACATTCTTTTTTTTTTAACACTAGTCCACGACAACATAAAGGGTAGACAGGACATTAAACAAAAAAAAGAAGTTACTCTCGGAACTTCCTCTCATGAATGTGGTTCAAACAGCGAGTTGAAGAGGGACGTCATAGGTTTTTGAGACCTAAACAAGGAAACAGGACAGGCCGATTCTTAAGCTTGAGAAAAGCGTTAATCAAGAGAACTCGCTTTGTTGAGGATGGTTCCAGACAGTCAGTCAGTCAGTAATGGACGTGGTAGATCATGGCGACCGGATGAGCAAAAGGGCAGGCTGGGCACGAGCAAAGCGGTTCTGCTGACGTTTCTCTGTGGGAGCTGCTGGTCCCTGCATAATCCCCGATTGCGATCTTCGCTGGCTGCCCCGCCTCAGAACGCCGACAGCGGGCCGCAGGATGTGATCCTTTCTGATCCTCCAGAAAACCCGCCAGGAAGTCTCCGGCCTGAAACAGATGGGTCGAGGGAAGACGGAGGCGTTCACACGATCCACAGAGGCTCCTTCCACATCTGGCCTGCTGCTGAGCCTGACGCATACGGGGAACTGGGCCAGAAGCTTTTACCCAGAGACCTGGATTTGGTCGCACAGTCCCCCCGGCCTCGAAGAAATGAGTGGGCAGAAAGAAATTCAAAGGTGTGAGCTGATTTGCCGCAAGGCACGGAGGAGACGAACGTCGCGAAGGACAATTGGACAATGTTTGCGAGCGATCGTGGCGCTGTTTGTCCTTGCATCGGATCCGTTAGTTGCTACGGCACTGGATGTAAACTTATATTGGTTGAACGTAACCTCATGTTGTTCGAACTTCTCAGTCTCCACATTGACTGCGTGGAATTGACATGAAGCTCACCTTGAGGTAGAGTGCAAACCTATTCCACTTTTGGCAGACAATCGCGTTACTTAATATGCCGCGATGGGTTTTACTCGCTCCACATAGCACTGTGTCATTGTGAATATCAGTCATGTTGCACCTACGCTTTTCATTTGAACTCCGGACAAAGGAACCGTGCTCATTCATGTTTGTTCTCAACATGATCTGTGGAGCTCAGAAACGCACTAATACGACCATGACGAGGGAAACGCAACCATTTCTGGCATCAAAGATTGAACGAGTTTGTGCATCTGACGCGCTGCCGCACTTGTTGTCTTCATTGGACTTGAGCAGCTTATTTGATTATACGACTATACTTTGGAGTCGTCGGTTAGGCCCGTCGCACACTAGGCGTCCAAGCAGCCAAGCAGCCAAGCAGCTGGCGTATTTTGAACGCGCAGTACAGTGTGCGAGGGTAGCCGCCGGCTGATTCGGCTGCGCGCGCCCAGCCGCTTGCGTCCAAGCGTCAGGCGCTTGGAAGTAGGGTCGTCTCTATTTCCGAGCGCCTAGACGCTTGGACGTGGCCAATCAGATTGTTTGCAAGGGCAGGCAAGAAAACCTCTACAATCTCGGGATGAAAAGTTATTATGATCGTGACAAGACCCGGGAGAGTCTCCTGTGGATTGGGGTGGAGATGAAGAAAGGCTGGAGTGGTATAAGTTTGAAATTTCGGCATAGTTTTCGTCAGCGTTCGATTAAACATGTTATTCAAATGATGCAGTGCTGATGTATCTTTTATCTCCGTAGTTTAGCTGTTAAAAACAGTGATGCCATTACAAGGGGTGATAAAGTTTTCTACGAAGTCGAAGGTCCTGCAGAAACTGAACTCGGAACTGAGATGATTAGAAGTAATCCACACACTGCATTGCAGCCTAGAATTTTCACGGCTCCCAACGTGTCGGAGTGTTAATTTCTAATCTACATTGCAGTGATATTGTGCACGTGTCACCTTTTTGTTGTTATTACCTCAGAGAAGAGAAGAAACAGCTCTTACATTACAAAAAGTTACATTT
>JAWQFJ010002603.1:115000-120000 GCA_034096865.1 Theodoxus fluviatilis
AGAATCCAATTACCTCATCGGTTTGCAAGGGAGGCTACTTCCCCTTGGGGGGTGGAGGGCGGGTGAGGAACTCACCAGTGGACCTTGATTATTGTGTCATCACAAAGGCTTAGTCAGGGATCTGGCCAAGTGAATAGCACTGCGCTGTAATTAAGCCCAGGGCTAGGGGGGTCTCGATGGCGGTGAATGATTCATCCTTGAGGCTTTGTCGCCGCTTTACGACCAAGGGCGTGTGTCTGGATAACGCCACCACGGTTGGCTGATCGGGAGCAAGCTGCAGGAGACGTAATGGGAATCCGATGCGCGTTGATTGAGATGTTCCACGCTGATCAGATTGCCATGGATTGAGATGTTCCACGCTGATCAGATTGCCATGGAAGCAACACTGTGTATCCCCTGAACCGTGCAAGAGTTTGTACCAGTTTTACATTTTCGGACCAGCGGTACATATACGTCGTAAAGCTGATTGCGAAAAAGATTTTACATGACAACCAGAATCCGATTTGCACCATGTCTGTGAAACCATGTAATTGGTAATGTCAAATCAGAGTTTCTAATTCCGAGCGCTGTCCACGCTGTCAACAAGTTTCCCAAAAGCCGTTTAAGCACAGTTTCGCTTGTGGTTGAGATCTCCATGGGCAGCAATATGTTATAACAACAAAGATGTGAATAGAAGAAATGATGCAAAATGAATAGTCTTCTGTCTCCTATTGAAAAAGCAGTGTTGTGTCGTAGTCTTGATGGCGTTCTAAAACTCTCTAAATTATACAGGGCAGCCGTGAGCCTTTGGTTTCATAAACATGAGGCTCCATGCTCCTGCAGAGGGCAGGACAGCCTCTGGCTCGACAGTTTAACAGACTTTGAAGCAGATGACTGATCACGGTTCTCATGCTTCAGTTGTGCCATACGCACCTTGCCGTTGATTGGCTGAGCTGTGTGTCCATCAACTCCGACCCTGCCCAGTTGTTTGTGCAGCTTGAGTCGCCCTGGGCACGCGGTGGACACAATGCGCTGGTGGGGAATCCGCCTCCGCCGGAAATGGCGTATGTTGCTGCACGCCGATGGCGTAATTTGCCCTCGCCCTCGCGCCTTCCCGCAGCG
Organism: Theodoxus fluviatilis; assembly: GCA_034096865.1. NCBI lineage: Eukaryota > Metazoa > Mollusca > Gastropoda > Cycloneritida > Neritidae > Theodoxus > Theodoxus fluviatilis. The sequence continues at coordinate 116,102 of JAWQFJ010002603.1, forward strand.
CGCCCCACGCCAGGCAGCAGCGCCTTGTCGTAGAGGACTCCGTCCAATGGGAATGCGGTGGTTTTTCTGCTGGTGAAATGTTGCAGGACCAGTCTGATGGGGAGCAAATGGGGTGTTGTGGAGTTGTTTGCTGGTTAATGTTGTAGGTCTAATCTTCCTCCTGGTGGAACTTGAACTGGCTGGAATGGTGTAAGATATTTGATACTTCTGTACCTTACTTCCTGGAATTGTCCTCCAGTATCTATTGACTCCGTCGAGTATTTCATTGAGCACATAAACACCTTGATAAAGAAAAGAAAAGAAAACAATTAAAACGGAAATGCATGATTTAAGAATATTTGCTGGGTATTTTGCAACGCTCATAAACATTTTGCTCATGCTTCCTTTCAGCAAACTTGCCGCCAAAAAATGAATTGGCTAGTGTGTTGCATATCAGATGTAGCACATGAGAAAGTAAGAGTATTCCTATGGGAAATGCCCACGAAATGTATCATGGTTTTGCGTAGTATTTGTCTTTGTGGGATTTGGCCTAATGCATCTGGAAGCCCCTGAGCCGTTAAACGCACGTCCTGGTCGTTTATTGTGACATAATGAACAGCCTTGCTTCTCTGGACACGTTTTCCCCCTCGAGACTGTCTGCTGGCGTGCACAACAAATCCCTTCTCCTTTTGTCTCTTTCCTCTCCTTTTCTCTCCTTTTCTCTCTGTAGTCTGACGCACAGCTACAGGGTCTCCTGCCGTCCCACATCACAAGGTTCTTGTTCAGATGTAGAAAAAGTGTTGGACATTATTGGGGGAAAATATTGGTGTCCGGGAGATACGTTGTAATTTATCAGTGGATTTAATGTATTTTTCTGCAGGAAGTTGCGTGTATTGGGCGGTTCTCATGTTAATGTGTTATCTGCATTTGCTTTGTGTCGGATTTGTCACAACGATTTGAGGGCCAAAAGCAGAATGAGTCACTCTTAGAAGTTAAATTTCTTCACTTCTTCAAACATGGCAATAACAGTTGGCACTTGTCACCAGGATGCCAGGCGCAATTACGCCAGGAGGTATCCAACAAATTTAAGACGCCAAGCATCGAATCAATGCTTAATGTCTGCCTTGCGTTCGCGTCAAAGATGTCAACATCTGTGTTAACGTTGCTCTGCTTGAGTGGTGTCCTCTGGGCCTGCCTCTGCCTCCATTGCTCGACTTCACGGTGGGAGGGAGTGACCTCTATGTGGCCTCCCCTTACTACCACCCCCTTCCCTTCTTTCTTTGCCCACCTCCCCCTTCCTCCTCCTTGTCTTTCCGTGTTTCTTTGCTCTCTCCCCCATGCTCTAGAGTCCTCAACCCCGTGTCCCGCAATCTAGTTAGGGGCGGGCCAATGGTCTCTGGCCGAGATTGTCTGGCGTGCGGCAGGCAATCAGCATGGGTGATGAGAGATTTAATTGCAGGATATTGATGAGGGCGGATTACAGCTGCTGACTGTCTTCGGAGAGAGCTCAGAGCTCCATGACCAGGGGATGGGGGTGGGGGTGGGTGGGGATGGAGGATGGGAATGGATGGGGCTGGTTAGGACAGAGGAAAGGGATCGTGGGTATGTTGCCAGCTTGGGCCCTGTGAAGATGAAGTGAAGAGAGAGAGAGAGAGAGAGAGAGAGAGAGAGAGAGAGAGAGAGAGAGAGAGAGAGAGAGAGATAGGAGGGGATGGGATGGGGATGGAATTGAATTGAATCTTTATTATCATGGCCAGCGACCCATTGTAATTACATCTCAAAACAATAGACAGTAAACAATATTTGCTGTCATGTCATCAGAGCGATCTGTGGGTTATCACACTCCAATCGACACTCACGTAGCTTAAAAGCATATATAGATATAAATAATAATACAGATTACTTATTCGCACATACCTTCCCTAATAGGCAAGCTCATGGCGTTTACAATGAAAAGTCCACACTCATACAAAGCATTCCAACACTCGCACACTGTACAGTTGAAATAAAAGAAGATTTAAATACAATACAATTAATTAACATAGCAGGCAATAAACAAAACACGAAACATAAGAGAGGCGCCTTGTGAAGCACCTCACTGCTCGTCAGGAAAGACTGACCGGAACAGGTGTGTCTTAAGGGAGGTTTTGAACTGGGACATGAAATCAGAATGACGGACAGGGAAAGGTAGGCTATTCCACGTTACAGGGCCGATGTAAGAAAAAGCTCGCTGTCCTTGGGTTTTCTTTTTGCGACGGGGGGCATTTAACATTTTGGTGTCTGCAGCCGAACGGTTATTCTAGCGGGGGTGTAGACAGTGAGAATTTCTTTGAGTGAGTGTGGTGCAGTTTGATTGAAGAAGTTGAAACACATAGTGGCTAGCCTATACTCTATGCTCTGAGCGACGGGGAGCCAATGCAGTGCACGAAGGAGTTTGGATGTGGGAGTTCTCTTGGGACATTTAAAAACTAATCTAACAGCAGTGTTTTGGACTTTTTGCAGTTTGTTTAGCAAAGTGTCAGGAATGCCAGCAAGAAGAGAATTTCCATAATCAAGACGGGACAGAACAAGGGAAGTGACAAGGGTTTGAGTGGCCTGTCGAGAAAGATAGTGACGAATAGTGCTAATTTTCCTTAACTCGTAGTAAGCTAACTGGCAAACTTTGTTCACATGAACTCTCATAGAAAGATCGTCATCGAACATGACACCTAAGTTTCTAACAGACTTTGAGAATTCTATCTCACTCTGACCTATAGTTAGTTTCAGGGCCTGCTCGAATTCGCCTCTACCGCCAACCAGGAGAGCTTCGGTCTTTGAATCATTAAGTTTGAGTTTGTTCTGGGTCATCCACTGTTTCACATCAGAAATACAAATATACAGATATACATGGCTATTGATCTTCATTTCTTAGAATTTTGAGCTTGCATCAAGTTAGCCACTGTATATACCCTAATATTTTTGGTAACATGTATTTCAAGTATTTCGATCGCAAGGCATCATATGCATTACACTTTAGTATAAAATGTTCCTCGTCCTCATCTTCTCTGCAAAATGGACATTGTACGTTATTCGGGTCAGAGTATCTCATGTTTGTCTTCAGACCATTTATTCCAAATCTGAATCGAATGAATATATAACGAAATTTCTTGATATCAATCATGTTCAGGTACTTCTCTAGACACACGTTTTGCTTGAAGGAGGAATACCACTTATAGCGTTCACTGCTTACGTTATTGCTATTCCAGTTTTGCAAGTAACAGTCCATCAACCTCTGTTTAGAGTGAAATAGAAAAAGTTTCACATTCTGAACGCCTCCGTTTAGCCACACAAATCCAAAACCCAATCCATATAGGCAATTTCGAACAGAAACAGCCAGTTTTGTTTCTCTGGGATGGAAGACTTGAGTAACATTTTGTACGCCTGCTTTGGAAGTCTATCATCTTTCATACTACATAGTTTAAACCAGTACTTCAACACTGGGATATTGCTGTTGACATACAATGAAAATCGTTTCAGATCGCCGTATATCATGTAGTTTGGTGATCTGTGATCAACCCCAAGAAACCTTTTGCATGCAAAAGTGTGTATTCTTTCTGTTTTCTACAGTTTATCAAGTCTCCAGATCTCTGCTCCATACAGAAGGGACGCCTGAACCTGTGCATCAAACAATTTGGAAAAAAACACCTGTGTCAGTACTTCTGACTCTCCATAGTGCTTTTAGCACATGTACACTTTTCCTTTTGCCTCTGCCTGCTATAATCATCCTGCGAAGCATCAAGGGACAGTTTGTTTGTAAATACAAAGCCGAGGTATTTATACCAGTTTACAACTTGAAGTCTAGTCCCATCAAGTAACCAATATTCTCGCGAAGCCAAATGACCTCCTTTTCGGAAAACCATGACTTTTTATTTATCTTTGTT
>JAWQFJ010002603.1:125000-140852 GCA_034096865.1 Theodoxus fluviatilis
CTTATTCTTCATACCAAACGTATATGGAAGAGTCGTCGAATTTTGTATATATTAGGTCATCCTTAAAGAAACTTGAAGTCAACTGGTATAGGAGTGCAGAGCTATGTTTAGCTTTTTTACGGGCTTAGTTTCTATTCTTAGTAAATTATAATTTAGTACCTGCGTGAATTTGTAGTTGTGCATGCATGGATGAGTTAATTCAACGAATGCCGTAAGTTATGGTTGCTCACGAATCGTAGTCATCAACGATTCTTTTACTTGGGCGTCTTGTGCATGTTGGCAAAATAATATTCGACACTCTGCAACTCATCAGTTAGCTGATTAGGCAGTTAGGGTAATAAGTCTGCAAGTTGACCCTGTCCAGTTTTAACACGCGACGACTTTTAGTATTCGTTAATGGTGGTGAACATCTGGCTTTGAATGCTTTTAGCTAAGCAGCCTTCCTGATGTTGGCATGCGTCCATCTCTAAGTCCAGTCTCTCTGTAGAAACTGCCAAGATGTTGGATCCTTCGGGATGGTGAGAAAGGGCGTCTGTGAGGGAAGAGATACGTCTACTAGGAGTTTTCTACTCTAGAGCTAGGTCGGGTTTTTTCCATCATCACTTTGAGACTGCCTCTCAGCACCTGTTGGGCTGCCGTGTCTGACACTGACAGCCCCGCTGTGGCTTCTCCTTGGCGCCGTACTCTCGCGTCACGTGTCTCTGTATAGGTACTAGGATTCTTGCCTCCGGAATCCAACCTGGTAGAGTGCCCAGGTACTCTAGTAAACGGAATGAAACGAAAGTTTCGAAGAGTAACACCTTTTCTTTTTTCTATGTACAATAAATACGTGTGTTAAGTTAGTCCACCCGCCAGATACGTTTCCGTGGAGAGAGCCCTAATGTCCCTAGTGTGAATTGCTAATAGACTGATCTGCGACATTTTGAATAAGTGATGCCTTTTGATCTTAGATCAAATGCTGTAATGTCACTCTGTGTTATAATCTATGCCTTGATTTAGCTTTCTGTCCTTTGGCATACGTGGTTGCTATCATGTGAACTTGAAATCTAGTTCAACTTGTGAAAGCAAAGTTTGGCCTATGGGACCATACAATGTTCATGCACTGGAGCACCCATAGGAAGGCAGTCGTTTGATGTGGAAAGGGAACGCAGGTTGCAATGAACGCAGGAAATTTCTCTCGGGAACAGACGCTTCCAAGAATGATCTCTCAGGCCCGTACAGTTGACCCCTGCCTGTCGTTTCCAGTTTCTTTTGCACTGCACACGGCACTCTAAATTCGTCTGCAGTGGCGCACTGTCTTCAAGAATTTGGTCATTCGTTTATCAAACGACCAATTACATTTATGTGATACGCCTGGTAGGGATAGGTTGAACTGGTAGCAGTGGAGAGAATTTCTACTCCCTCTCTCCAGGGAACTCGTGTGCATGATGGAGTTCGAGTGATATCGGAGAAAGTGATGTCATGGTTAGGTGTTGGGTGGTACAGATGTGTAGGTAGCCTTCGTGGAAATGAACTTTGTCTGTCTGTCTGTCTGTCTGTCTGTCTGTCTGTCTGTCTGTCTGTCTGTCTGTCTGTCTGTCTGTCTGTCTGTCTGTCTGTCTGTCTGTCTGTCTGTCTGTCTGTCTGTCTGTCTGTCTGTCTGTCTGTCTGTCTGTCTGTCTGTCTGAGTGTCTGTCTGTTCGCACGCCTCCTCGCGCTCTCGCGCACATGCGTACTTGCGCTGATACGTGTATGTGTATGGGCGTGCGTGTGTTGTGTATCTGTTGTTTTGTGTGTGTGTGTGTGTGTGTGAGAGAGAGAGAGAGAGAGAGAGAGAGAGAGAGAGAGAGAGAGAGAGAGAGAGAGGATTAACCAGTGATGAATGCATTGTCAGGAAGAACGCCACTCTGCCAGGTGATGGAAAGCGTGATATCTTCTCGGGCCTCACACCTTGTTCCAGCCACCACCCACTCTCTACCCCCCTACCCACTCTCTACCCCCCCTCACTCTCTACCCCCACCCACTCTCTACCCCCACCCACTCTCTACCCCCATACCCCTTCTCTACCCCCCCTCACTCTCTACCCTCACCCACTCTCTACCCCCACCCACTCTCTACCCCCGCCCACTCTCTACCCCCACCCACTCTCTACCCTCACCCACTCTCTACCCCACACCCACTCTCTACCCCACACCCACTCTCTACCCCACACCCACTCTCAATCCCCCCCCCCCCCACTCTCTACCCTCACCCACTCTCTACCCCACACCCACTCTCTACCACCCACCCACTCTCTACCCCCACCCACTCTCTACCCTCCTACCCCTTCTCTACCCCCCCACTCTCTACCCTCACCCACTCTCTACCTCCCACCCACTCTCTGCCTCCCCACCCCAACTTTCCACCCCACCCACTTTCTACCCCCAACCCCATTCTATCCACCTCTCTCACTATCCCTCACCCACAGTTCATTCTCTGCACAGGTATGTATCCAAGCGAAGTTTGTGTGTGTGTGTGTGTGTGTGTGTACGTGTGTGTGTCTGCGTGTTTGCGCGTGCGTTTGTGGTTACATCCACGTATGCTCCCGCACGAGCGCGTGCGTGTTTGTGATCGTGTATGTTTGTATGTTTATGTGTGTCTTTTTTCGGTGTTGCATGAATAAATTGATGTTGCTTGCATGACTACGCGCATGGCTTGTAGTTATGCACATGTTAATATGGATGCATGAGGATGAGTATTTTGTAGATGTCTAGGCATTTACCTTGGAAGACAGACATGTTTAGAAGGTCGCTTGGAAAACATGTTTTGTCCGTTTCCTTTTCATGTAAGGTCGACGCAGAGAAATCGAATCTCTACAGATCATAAGAAAAGTATTGGCCATTGCTTGTCGTGCTCGAGTTTCTCATATCTGGTTCACAATGTCTGAGGATGTTGTCCATAAATGTGCCCGAAAGTGTACTGTCTGTAAGTGAGTGACATTGCGACTGTGGATTGGTGATTTAGGGATAAAGGTTGGAGGAGGATTGCAATGGAGTGGGCTTAAACGAAATTTAGTTGGAATGGAATGAGACGGCTGTAGTGCAGCAGATGATAAATAGAATGAGAAGGTTGTAGTGTAGCAGATGATATGGCGGATGGAATTGACTGCAGATGTCTGAGTGGTGTGGGTCGTTTTTCAATTTCTCCGTAATGCCACAAACTGCCAAAACCTAATTGCACAAGACGTCTTGTCCTGCTCATACAACTGAACACATCCCACTAACCGGCCTCCCCACGCAACCTCCCTGCTAGGAGTGTGGATGCTGAGGTGTAGTTGTCATGGATACGGGGACGCCCATCCAGGGGTGGTGGCTTTGAGGAAGGGAGTTGGGGTGGGGGAGGGGTGGGGGAGGGGTCGAAGTTGGATTCAGTTGCAACTGCCTCCCCTCCCACTGTTGAGTAACGCCCATGAAACCCTCTGGGCGAGAACTGGTTGTCCGCCAACAAAATTGCGACTGAAATGTTTACGCCGCCAGCTCAAAATGGCGGATTTAGTATCGCAGGCTGCCGCCAAGGCAAAGCCCGCCAATTTAGACGCTTTACGTCATCACTCCCTCCGGAAATCCCTGGAGCTCTTTAGCGAGGGAGGTGAGAATTACGACAAGGCTGGCGTTCTGTCACCCGAAATGCAAACCGACATCTTTTCAAAGAGGCTGGATTGGTCTGGGGAGGTGGGTGTTGAAAGTGAAAGATGAGATGTGGAGCTGAGGTAGGGGCAGGGGAGGAAGGGAAAGGGCAGTGGCCGGGGAGGATGTCAGAGGCAGAGATGTAGGAGCTGATGGAGCTGGTTGATGCAGCATTGACGAGATACGGTAGTTTTGTTCGTGTGTAAGCTTCTTTATTTGATTAATGTCATGTAATCATCTGCTGTAACATGATCTCTGAATCTACTCTGAACCACCATGTCTCTTTTAAAAAAATTTTAGTTATCGGACATTGCACCATTGGAAACTTCGAGTCGGACCACCCGAAGCTGCATGCTGTCCTTGCCATATATTCGCCGCTCTCTCTCTTTCTCTCTCTCTCTCTCTCTCTCTCTCTCTCTCTCTCTCTCTCTCTCTCTCTCTCTCTCTCCCTGTCTGCCTGCCTGTCTGTCTGTCTGTCTGTCTGTCTGTCTGTCTCTCTTTCTCTCTCTGTATCTATCTCGGCCCCTGTGGGTTCGGGGTAAGAATTGACCCACCGCGTCTCCCTACGCGATTCGTAAGAGGTGAATAACTAGAGACACTGTGACTTGATATACGTTTACTCTCAATTTTTCAAGTGATTTTCGTGCTTAATAGCCATATACATAGCCTACAAAGGCCGATAGGCCGTAAGACACTATCCATCCATCCATCCATCCCTTCGCGATTCGTAAGAGGTGAATAATAGGAACATCATGACTTGATTTGCATTACTTGAACTATTCTTGTGACTTCTGTGATTAATGGCCTTTCATAGCCTACAAAGGCTGATAGGCCGTAAAATTCCATCGCTCTCTCTCTCTCTCTCTCTCTCTCTCTCTCTCTCTCTCTCTCTCTCTCTCTCTCTCTCTCTCTCTCTCTCCTCTCTCGTTCGCTTTCCCTGAACTCGTTTCTCGTCACTCAATGGATGCAATGTATCTGGGGCGTTGTACCGCCGTCCTGTTGTTATCGGTGTGCGGTTGGAGAGGAGAGAGGGTGTGGATGACAGCGTGGGTGGTGCGAGGCAGGGCGGTGTTCATTTCCTGCAGATTTCCTTTGTGCACATATTGCGGTAACAGGGCGACTTGTGTGTACAACCGTCTAAAGATGTCATGGCTCTGACTGACTTCCTTTCTTGCGAGTATTAGAAAAAGGCTGTTTATCGTATTGAGGTCGTTTTGTCGTGCGAACGCTATGCACGTGCTGGATTTTTAAAATAAATGTTACACGGATAATTTTTTTGGATTGCGGATGTACGACTTAATATGTTGAACAAGAAGAAATACGGACTTGTGCTCCATTTGTTCTAAAACGTTAACGTTATAATAAGATTAGGCTTCATTTGTGTTATTTTATTGAGAGTTCAGATGGTTCGCTCTGTGAATTTCCTTCACTATGTAAGTGAGCATTGGAGTAGAAAGAACGTTTCCTATGTCATTTATGAATTGGATTCATATATCTGACTTTTTATATTTGGCAAGAGTTGTATGCTGTAAGAGATCAGTATTACCAAGTGCTCTTAAACTTGAGAATTAATTTGAAGACACACCCTTTGTCCGCTAATTCTCAGAGGTCTTGTCTCGTGAGCTTACACACGTTAATGTGGTTGCCCGTATCTTCACTCACTCGCTGTGACCATGTGTCGTGTCTCAGATGGAAAACCTCTCTTTTGTCAGCCAGGCCCTGTGGGTGTACGCCATGGCATCAAAAAACACTTTTGCATATTTCAACATTCAGATGAGAGATCTGTTTTTCTGCCCTTTCCTTTGTTGCTGTATGCTCTGTTTCAGATGCAAAATTTCCCCTTTTTGTGTGCTGCACATTACCGTTGCATATGTCCATGTGTCTGACAGGTGACCTTTTCCTTCAGCTTTGCTCTTTGCTCAGGCATCCCAGCATCCCACTTGAAGTGCGCTCGTGTCCTGTGTTGCAGATGGGAGACCTGCAGAGCAGTTTCAACGCGGCGCGCCGCGCCGTGGACGCCTTTCCCAACCACACGGACTCCAAGGAACTGCTCAAGCAGCTGCGCCAGCACTTCTGCATGCTGTAGTCCCTCCACAGGGACAGCGCCGTCACTCCATGCACTCTGCCTCTCGTGGACCCGCCGCGTCTGCTCGGGGGTGGTCTGCCTGTGTGTCTGCATGGATTTTCCGTTGTGGAAATATCCCGTCTGTCATTATCGACAATCCATCAACAATCGCTACAACACGCCTGTTTATTCAGTGATTCATCCATGTTTGTCAAAAGCTCAACCATCGAAACAGCTTGAGTGGTGTTCCTCTTTAGGAGTAATGGTTGAAGTTTTTTCATCCGATCACTACCAGCTGGTAGTCTTATATAAATACCACAAGTGTTGCTGCAGTCTGATGTAGTCCTGTGATCACAGAGAGCCTCATTGGGTATAGTCCATCCCTCCTTTTCGCAATGGCTGCCTTGCACTGGCAGACAATGAGCCGATGCTGTTGACTATTTTCTGATTGCCGTCCAGTCTTTGAAACCACGTGACCGATTCTGAGATAGGTTTTGTTTAAATGCCTTTCAAAGTTTAACGAATATACAGAAATCATTTGATATAAAGTATTTTGCACCCTTTTTAGGAAGTTGGCAAACATCACAATTCTCTTTGAGCCGAACTACCTGGCTAGTGAGGAAGATCATTTCATTATCATGCTTGCATCCTCGCTGTCTGAAAAATAAAATCATCAATGTATGCCGTCCAACAAACTCGCTGGAGTACTTTTTAATTTCTTATCACCTAGATGTGTCTTTTTATCTGCGTAAACTTAATGCACGAATTGTCCAATGTGGTAGAAGTTGACAGTGTTGCTGTGTTTGTTGGTGAGAAAAAGCGCGACATGGTTGTTTGATCAAAAAGGAACCTTGAAGCCTTGTCTTTTCGGGACCATAGGCTTTGGAGGTCAGGGTTCATTGCCGATACAGGCTCACTGTACCTCCATGCTGTGCATAACTATTTTGTTTAGTTTTTCCCTCATTACTTTTGAATGGGTTTTACCGACTCGTTGTCGTACCGTCCATTGATAGGTGGTAGTTGTCCTGCGGTTAGAGAGTTCAAGTTGTGGGGAAAGGTGTCCAAAATGTCTGTGATAAATACATTTTCATTTGGGAATTTCCGATGATGAGAATCATTGCGTTAGTGAGTGCATTATTGTGGTCTGTGTCCTAATTTGGTGTGTTGAAGTCCCAAACTGTGATTTAGGAAAGACATTAAAAAGACGTTTTACGCTCACTTTTTCGCTTGCCATTGTGTCTTTTTCTGTCTTCCTTCAGTACTCTAATGAGAAAAAAATATTATTACCTATTCTGTGTAACTTTGTCTGCTTATCCTTAGTTCACATCATGCTCTGTTGAAGGTGTCGTTCACTATTGCAGACACACAAACAACATAGCCAAAAATACCTCTTAGGGAGTGTTTTTTGCAAGTTAAAAAAACAACAATAACCCCAATTTTGGATTGATTTTTTAAAATTCTATGTACCTATTTGAAAGATAAACATAAGTGCTTTTTAGCTGAAGTGCAAGATGTTGACAAATTGCAGTAAGAAAATTGGGAAACATGAAATCGTGGTATGCAATGACTTAATTGTACGGTCGATGAAGGATAAATTTGCCTACCACCTCACATGGCTGTCCATTGAAATATCATATAACTACTTCTGACAAACGTGGAGAAGGATAATCTGGCTGCTTGCCTAAAGGTTCGGACAGTCTCACAAAATCTGTCGTGCTTGTCGCTCACCCTTGCTTTGGTGGCCTAAACGCCACCCCACCAGCATGCTAGTATTGTCTGAATTGGACGTGTTTGACAAACAAAAAAAGTGACTAACACTGAAGCCCTGGACAGCGCAAAAACGCCCTCTTTTGAGACAATGCTGCTGTCATCCCCGCTCAGAGGGTTGGGTCACCTCCTTAGGATGAGCAACAAGTGCATCCCGAAGCAGCTTCTCTTCGGCGTACTGGCACATAGAAGGAGGAAAGTTGGTCGGACGCTGATTCAGGGCAGTGTAGACAGAAGAAGACAACACGGACCATGGTAGCTCAGCTGATAGAGCATTTCGGGCGCTAACCGAAAGGTTGGGGGTTCAGTCCCCGCCTGTGGTCCTACATTTTCCTGTCTGTCCCACACAGGGTTTCGGCTCTATGTTAAACCATGTGTGACCGGGTGAAGTGAAGCCCAAAGCCTCTCCCTCTTCTCCCCCCCCCCCCCCACCCCCCCCACCCCCCCCCCCCGCCCCTTGGTTCCCCTCTCTCCTCCCTCTATCATGTATACTGCGTCTCAGGTGCCCATGTTATATATGTTGCAAGACCAGCCTACTATGTAGCTTATCAGTCCGGGAGGGTCGCAGAGCGGCCTTTCCTTATCGTTTGTTAATTGAACTTGACATGTGACCGCCGACAGTTCCCTCTTGTCCTGCTTGCTGCGGTATGCCTAAATTGTTAGATACAAGAGACGAATTTGATGCTTTCTCTAAATTAAGACATCTGATTGCAATGGTGCAATATTCATTCGGTTGACTTTATTATGTCTATCGATGTAACACTTGGTATGAATAATTCGGTTAAGTATAAGGCAGCAATCAGCCTTTTTCTATCGTTAAGAAAACACAACCAGGAGACAGGCTGAGATGGCGACCGCTGATCCCAAGCCTGGCTCCCCTGAGGTCCCGGCATTTCTTTGATAAGGAGGGACTGTCGGCAGGTCGAGAGAGACCCCATCCCATCTGGGGGAGAGACCACTGCCACCATGGTCTTGGGTTGGTCAAGGCCATTGTCATCTGGCCTCGGACCAGCCAGGAGCTCCTATACCCATGGATAACAATAAAGTTGTGGAAAGCAGCAGCGATTTTGTCTCATGCCTGGGCCCTTGTACCATCAAGCCTTGCCTCCACCCCATCACATATGAAAGATCTGAGATGGCTTCAGGAGGCAGCGCAGAATCACTTGCAAAGCATCCGCAGCGCTGAAGGAGGAGCGTCGCCAGCATCGTTCGGAAGCCCATGAGCGGCGGCAGCCCCCGTGACAGCCATGGACTTCCAGTGCCCCACCTGCTTGAAATTTGCCGCTCCAGACTGGGTCTGCAGAGACATCAGAGAACCCTTGGGGTTGGGAGCAGAACCGGTCATCCTTGTAACAAGAGACAACCGAGGAAGATTGTCAAGCAAGCACCAAAACCCAACCACGAACGATCCGTATGCCACCCTGCACAGAAAACGGACCTATGCCTGCGCCTGACTGACATGTTTCGGCAGCCAATCGGCGGCCAGAGCAAAATTGAAGAAAGTACAGAGAACTAAGATCTATCATCCCTCTATCTCCTGCACAATCTACACTTGTGGATGGGTGGCCACCAAGCATTAGTCGTTGAAAACGTTGACAGGAGTTTCGCGCATGCGCATCACTGCAGTCAGCGTGTTGGGTGCAATCACTGCAGTCTTGATCGCCATCAACATCGTCGCCGTTATTTTGTTCGTCTCGACAGATGATTTGATTGGTTGGCCTTGGAGATTCTTGCACTAATTAATTGAAAAATAACGGAGGGAGTTAAAGTCACGATTTCCTTAGTTATTCACCTCCTACGAAACACATAGGGAGGCGCGGTGGGTCTATTCTTACCCCCAACCCACGTGGGGATTCTTGTACAACAATAAGTGCAGTGGTTAGGTGTGTCAACGGCAAGAGAGGCAGTCGCGTCTACAGCGGTTGCAGACGAGCAGATAGGGAAGGCACTTCAAGTGGACGCAACTCTCTCGTCGTCTGACTCAGCCTGGTTGTAAAAGGACAAGTGAAACTCGACCACAGTCCCGCTGGAAAAACGCTATGAATCAGGACCGTCCGTCAACCGTATCGCCTTTCTGGATGGCGGCCCTGCCTTGTCTCCAAGACAAATTCCAGACATTCTCTGGTGGAACCGCAGACGCTACGAGGAATTTCGCTCTCTCTCTCTCTCTCTCTCTCTCTCTCTCTCTCTCTCTCTCTCTCTCTCTCTCTCTCTCTCTCTCTCTCTGTCTCTCTGTCTGTCTGTCTCTCTGTCTGTCTCTCTCTCTGTCTGTCTGTCTGTCTGTCTGTCTGTCTGTCTGTCTGTCTCTCTCTCTCTCTCTCTCTCTCTCTCTCTCTCTCTCTCTCTCTCTCTCTCTCTCGCTTTCTGTGAATTGTGTATGTGTGCGTGCGTGCGTGCGTCGTGTGTATTTGTGTGTGTTCGTCTTTGTGTGTGTGTGTGTGTGTGTGCATGTGTGTGTGTGTGTGTGTGTGTGTGTGATCTGTCTCCGTGTTTGTCGACATCCGTCTTTCCGTCCGTCCCTCTGCCTGTGTGTGCATGTCTGTATTTGTTCTTCCAGCATCTCCTCTCTCTCTCTCTCTCTCTCTCTCTCTCTCTCTCTCTCTCTCTCTCCCCTTTCCTCCCTCCCCCCCCCCCCCTCCTTGCCTCCCGTTTCCCTACTTGCCTCGAGTCTGGGTCGCGCATCAGATCACGCTGACACACCCATCTCAGACAGTGATGGTGGACATTTAATCAGAACCATGCTTGACAAGAGTTTTTTCGCGCCTCGTATCCTGCACCTCACAACGTTCAGGGGAAATAAACGTTCTTTCCTATCCCTGTCTATCTGGCATCGCCAGGGGAGCTGGAACACAGAGGTCGTCTGTGATCTGTCTCAGACTGCCCCTATCAGATGTCACCGTGACCTAAGAGCGTGGAACCTGGTGTGCCAGCTGTCGCGTTCTCACAGGAGGTTCCGGCTCATTCTGAACAGAGCCACGCTGAATGATTCCGGTTAGGACAACCACGCCCGTACGTGCGTGACGATTACAGCAGTAGAGTTCAGTGAAGCTGTCTCTTACATGTGTAAGGGGGGGGGGGGGCGGTGGAAGGGGTTGGGGAGGGGGGGGGGGGAGGACAAAAAGGAAGACTCCACCCATGCCTTATGTTTCTCAAAGTTTGGAGGAGTGCTGCGATCTTTTCCACTGTGATACGTACACCTCCCATCAGACATGAGCTTGGGTCCGAGATTACAGTTTTGCTTGCAAGTGAGTGTGTGGAATGGATAAATTCCAAGTAACAATTGCTATTGAATCGCAAAGATATGAATTAAATGTTCATATGAATGATATTGCAGACGCATTTGCATTTGGTATATCAGCAAACATACACGCAAGTGCGCAGGCAAGGAGAGAGAGAAAGAAAGAAAGAGACAGACAGACAGACACAGACAGTCAGGCAGACAGACAGACAGACTGACCCACAGTCAGACCGACCCACAGACAAGCAGGCAGGCGGATGGACAGAGACAGACGATACACACAAACGCACACACACACACACACACACACATACGTACACACACACACAGACACACACACACACACACACACACACACACGCAGAAGAATAATCTTCATAAATATTTCTTACAACGTTTCAAGTTTCAGCTCTGATCTTATTCGAAACCTTGCCACGTATACATGGTTTAACTATCTGCACCAAAACCTAAGCATACCAAAACAGGCATGGGAACCAGTTGTTCAGAAAGGCAAGGTACAAGCAAAGTCGTTCACCCGTGGCCATTTCTAGAGCTGTCACCACTTCTATTCCTCGCACCACCAGCCCTAGCTGTCACCACTTCTATTCCTCGCACCACCAGCCCTAGCTGTCACTCTCTCTCCTCCATTCTCACTCTGTGACGCTCCTTGATTCCCCATGAACGTCGGTGGTAGATCTGAGCTTACCTGCCTTTGTGTCATCGATCTGTTTGTCTCTATGCCCAGGTAGGTGTGCATTGTCGATACAGCCATTCAGCCCTTGCTCACCACAACGGTCTATTGCTGCCCTTTGTGACCCGCCCTTGCTCCTAGAACGACCCGGGACTCAATCTACACTCGCCTCAGCCATTAAGGCAAGAAATCTGGAGTGCTTGGTGTTGAGCTGATCTTGATGAGTTGACTGCGACACAAGAGACGGGTAAAAGAATATATAAAAAGACTACGAAGAAGAAGAAGGAGGAGGAGAGATGATAGTTTGCTATTTCTGTTACTAAGGCTGATGGTATTCTGATGGCTGTGGTGATGATAGTGGTGATTGTGGTGATGGTGGTGGTGGTAGTGGTATGGATGATGGAGTAGTTGTAGTGATAGTGGTGATGGTAGAGGTGGTAATAGTAGTGGTGATAGTGGTTTGGTGATGGGTGTGATAGAGGTAGTAGTGGTGGTAATAATGGTGGTGGTGGTGGTGGTGGTGGTAGTGATGATGGTGGTGGTTGCAGTGGTGTGGTGGTAGTGATAGTGGTGATGACGGAGGTTGCAGTGGTAGTAGTCGTAGTGGTGATGGTGGTAGTAGTGGTAATGGTAGTAGTACAATCAGTGGGAACGATTATGGTAAAACTGTTACCAATAGTATTTGTAGTGCTTGTTATGATTGAATCGCTGTGCTATTGCTGGAGGTGATAGTGACGAACTTATGACAAGTGCTAGTGGCAACGATGAAAAAAGAAAACAGTACCATACGCTGCACATCAGCCACACCTGTTTGGGACACAAGGAAGACTCGAGCCTGGCGTTGGCTCCTCAATTAGTTTTGAAGACGAGCGGCGTGGGGGCGAAGTCTGCAGGTCTGGCTGTGAATGAAGGAGGCAGGCAGCAGACACGTGATACCCACCGTGTCCCCATCTCCCCCCCTTCCAGCATTCATGTTATCTCTGCTGGGAGAGATAGAGGCCATAGGGGGATGGGTTTGGTCTGGACTTGGAACCTTCCTCCTCCAGTCAGCTTCGGCTTTCAACTCTCCCACGCTTCCAACTCAAGCCAGAGGAACTTTTATGAACTGCATGGGCTCTCCTCGCTTCAGGAGTGGCCCGTCTTTCTCAATGAGTTCCTTCCTGTCCAGAGGCCTTCCCTGCCCGTAAAGCCTGCTCCCATGAACAGTGTGTAGCTCTCTAAATGAGGATGACGTAGGACAATAAGGGCGAGTTTACCGAGTATACCATGAGCGTGTGTGCTGTGACATCGCAGTTGTGCATTCGTATGGTTTTGTGGAATACGAAAGGCATTCTAAAACAAAAGGAAATGGCTATGAAATTAAACCGCAGCTTTAACAAAACAGATTCCGACACATAGTGATACAGCTCACCAAAACGCCACACTAAACAACACGACACGACACGACACGACACGAATACTCCTCTCCCTTGCACCACAACGCGGGACGTAGCACAACGCGGTACAGTACAACACAACATGCTACAGTACAACACAATACGCTGCAGCAGAACACAACACGCTGCAGCACAACACAACACGCTGCAGCACAACACAACACGCTGCAGCACAACACAACATGCTGCACAACACAACACGCTGCCGCACAACACAACACGCTGCAGCACAACACAACACGCTGCAGCACAACACAACACGCTGCAGCACAACACAACGCGGTATAGCACAACACAACACGCTGCAGCACAACACAACGCGGTATAGTACAACACAACACGCTACAGGACAACACAACACTATACAGTACAACACAACACGCTGCAGCACAACACAACACGCTGCAGCACAGCACAACGCGGTATAGTACAACACAACACGCTGCAGCACAACACAACACGCTACAGTACAACACAACGCGGTATAGTACAACACAACACGCTGCAGCACAACACAACACGCTACAGTACAACACAACGCGGTATAGTACAACACAACACGCTACAGTACAACACAACACGCTACAGTACAACACAACACGCTACAGTACAACACAACACGCTACAGTACAACACAACACGCTGCAGCACAACACAACACGCTGCAGTACAACACAACGCGGTACAGTACAACACAACACGGGACAATACAACACAACACGCTACAGTACAACACAACACGCTATAGTACAGCACAACATGCTACTGTACAACACAAAGCGGGACGTAGCACAACGCGGTACAGTACAACACAACACGCTACAGTACAACACAGCATAACACGCTACAGTACAACACAACACGCTACAGTACAGCACAACATGCTACAGCATAACACAACGCGGGACGAAGCACAACACGCTACAGTACAGCACAACACGCTACAGTACAGCACAACACGCTACAGTACAGCACAACACGCTACAGTACAGCACAACACGCTACAGTACACTGTGGCACTCACTCGGGGTGTACAAGCAACAAACTGAAGATCATTCACTCGCACGGGATGTACAAGCAACAAACTGAAGACTACACATACATGCCCAAGTTCCCAGTACGGCGAACCGAAACTAAAGAGGACGGCGAAATAGCACGGGATCGCCTTTAAAAAAAAAATTGACGAATACGGCGATTTGACACCAATACGGCGAAACGGGAAACGACGAAACGGTACCCAACCGTACAACACAACGCGGTACAGTACAACATAACGCAACACAGGACTTAGCACAACACAACACAGGACTTAGCACAACACGGAACAGTACAACACAACACATGACTTAGCACAACACGCTACAGTACAACACAACTCGCTACAGTACAACACAACACGCTACAGTACAACACAACACGCTACAGTACAACACAGCACAACACGCTACAGTACAACACAATACGCTACAGTACAACACAACACAACACGCTACAGCGACTCGTCAGAGGCTCTTCGTGGCTGCTTTGAGTCCACCGACTGGAGTGTCTTATCTGACCCCAGCCTCGAATCGACTGCCGACGTCACCTCGGCGTACATCACCTTCTGCGCTGAAACTGTTCTTGAGACCAAGTCCTGCACAGTCTTCCCCAACACCAAGCCATGGGTCACCCCGGGTTTGAAGAGGCTGCTCTACAGGAAGAAAGAGGCGTTCAAGAGCGGTGACCGCGATGAGGTGAAGGCAGTCCAAAGGCAGCTCAACAAGCAGATCAGAGAGGACAAGCGCCGCTTTGCGACCAAGCTGGAGAACAACTTCAAAGAGGGCAACTCCAGGCAGTACTGGCAGGACGTCCAGACAATCACCGGCTACAAGCCAAAGAAAGTCCCTCTCAAGACGACAGATGAGGCGAGGCTGGCAGGAGAGCTGAACAATTTCTACGCTCGGTTTGACCAGCGTGACTTTAGCGAAGAACAAAAGAAAGTCATGGAGGAAGTGTTCAGCCGTCCTTCCACGCCTGTGATCATCACTATCGACGAAGTCCGGGAGACCTTCAAGAAAGTCAAAGCCCGTAGTGCGGCAGGCCCAGACAACATTACAGGCAGGCTCCTACGGGAATGTGGTGACTCTCTCGCCCCTGTTTACCGCGAGCTCTTCCAGCGGTCGCTTGACGAACACTCCATCCCCACAATCTGGAAGAGCTCGACCATCGTCCCTGTGCCCAAGAAGCGTGCACCAGCGACGATGAACGACTACAGGCCTATAGCACTCACCTCTATCCCCTTCAAGTGTGCTGAGAAGCTGGTGCTTCGGAGGTTGAGGTCAGAGACAGAGGAACACCAGGATCCTCTTCAGTTTGCATACTCCCGCAATCGGAGTACTGAAGATGCGATTCTGACCCTCGTTCATAACGTAGCCGACCATCTCGAGAAGCCCTCCTCGTACGCCAGGATCCTCTTCATTGACTTCAGCAGCGCCTTCAACACCATCCAGCCTCATCTGATGATGAGGAAGCTGCTGGAGTATGACGTCAACCCAGTCCTCATCAGCTGGGTCTTCAGCTTCCTCACGAAACGAACACAGCGAGTGCGTGTTGGACAGGTTCTGTCTGACGCCATCACCACTAACACAGGCGCCCCTCAAGGCTGCGTGCTGTCACCCTCGCTCTTCACGCTGTACACCGCCGACTGTCGCCTCAGGGATCTCATGAACCTGCTGCTGAAGTTCGCAGATGACACATCCCTGTCAGGTCTCATCCTGAAGAAGGACGAATCGGCGTACAGAAATGCCGTGGAGGAACTGGTGAAGTGGTGCGACGACAACTTCCTGGAGCTAAACGTGACCAAGACCAAGGAGCTCATCATAGACTTTCGACGAGACAACAAGACCACGGTCGATCCCATCGTCATCAAGGGCGAACCAGTCGAGATGGTTGATACATACAAATACCTGGGCACCATCATCGATAACCAGCTCGATTGGTCACCGAACGTGGACGCCGTGTGCAAGCGGGCG
>JAWQFJ010002604.1:0-12500 GCA_034096865.1 Theodoxus fluviatilis
CCTGGAGGTTCAGCGCCAGCGGTTTTTATATGTGTTTGACACCATACCTGTGCAAAAGTACTTACAGATTCTGTGTCAGAAGGCTGGAAGGGTGTGGGAGGGTGCATGTTGATAGTACAATGTGTTTGACACCAATACCTGTGCAAAAGTACTTACAGATTCTGTGTTAGAAGGCTGGAAGGGTGTGGGAGGGTGTATGTTTATGGTACAATGTGTTTGGCACCATACCTGTGCAAAAGTACTTTACAAATTCTGTGTCAGACAGTTGAAAGGGGCTGGAGGAGCAGACATTCATATCATTTAGTGTGAGTGTTTGACAGCATATCTTTATGAATACTAACTTGCATATAGGTTTTATATCTGAAGGCTGGGAGGGAATGGAGAGGAGGATGTTCATGTGTTTGACATTGTACTGTACAAAACTTCTCTCAGAATCTGTGATGGAAGGCTGGGATGTGGTGGAGAGGTGAATGTTTGTGGTGCAATATGTGTTTGACATTGGGCTGTACAAAACTTCTCTCAGAATCTGTGGTGGAAGGCTGGGATGTGGTGGAGAGGTGAATGTTTATGGTGCGATGTGTGTTTGACATTGGGCTGTACAAAACTTCTCTCAGAATCTGTGATGGAAGGCTGGGATGTGGTGGAGGGGTGAATGTTTATGGTGCGATATGTGTTTGACATTGTGCTGTACAAAACTTCTCTCAGAATCTGTGATGGAAGGCTGGGATGTGGTGGAGGGGTGAATGTTTATGGTGCGATATGTGTTTGATATTGTGCTGTACAAAACTACTTACAGAATCTGTGGTGGAAGGCTGGGATGTGGTGGAGAGGTGAATGTTTATGGTGCGATATGTGTTTGACATTGTGCTGTACAAAACTTCTCTCAGAATCTGTGGTGGAAGGCTGGGATGTGGTGGAGGGGTGAATGTTTATGGTGCGATATGTGTTTGACATTGTACTGTACAAAACTTCTCTCAGAATCTGTGGTGGAAGGCTGGGATGTGGTGGAGAGGTGAATGTTTATGGTGCGATATGTGTTTGACATTGGGCTGTACAAAACTTCTCTCAGAATCTGTGGTGGAAGGCTGGGATGTGGTGGAGATGTGAATGTTTATGGTGCGATATGTGTTTGATATTGTGCTGTACAAAACTACTTACAGAATCTGTGGTGGAAGGCTGGGATGTGGTGGAGGGGTGAATGTTTATGGTGCGATATGTGTTTGATATTGTGCTGTACAAAACTACTTACAGAATCTGTGGTGGAAGGCTGGCAGGCGGTGGAGGGGCGGATGTTTGTCTTTGAGTCAGTGTGCCAAAGTCTGGTCCGGGACCACTGGAACAGAACTTTCTCCACCCACGCCTCCAGCAAGGCCAGGGGCAGAGAGGAGCCCTGGGTCAGGTAGGAACAGTGCTTTCTCTGTCTTGACTTATCTGACTCAGTCTCCCTGCCCTTCTCTCTGGCCCTCTGTGTGTGCGTGTGTGTGCGTGTGTGTGTGCGTGTGTGTGTGTGTGTGTGCATGCCTGTTTGTGTCTGTCAGTCAGTGTTTTTGACTCACATGCGAAGCAAAAGTGAGTCTATGTACTCACCTGTGTCGTCTGTCCGGGCGTCCTGTCGTCCGTAAAAAACGTTTAACGTTGGATTTTTCTCGGAGACTATTAAGTCTATCAACACCCAATTTGGCATGATGGTGTATGATGACAAGGCGTAAAAAAACATACATAGTGACTTGACCTTACTTCAAGGTCAAGGTCGCAGGGGCCGTAAATGTTGTCTAAAAAACAGCCATGTTTCACATTTTCCCAATTTTCTCTGAAGTTTTTGAGATTGGATACCTGACCTACCGTAAATTCCGGCCTATAAGGTGCACCTTAGTATAAGCCGCACCCCCTGAATAAAAAAAAAAAATCAGAAAAATCCATAGATAAGCCGCTTCTTAGTATAGGCCGCACAAAATTAACCAAAATAACGTAGTAGAGAACAGTGAAAACAACAGTATTTATTCAAATAACTCTAGAGAAAATAACAGTTACAAACAAACACGTTGCACACACCAGTTGTACGCGCACGTATGGACAATCCTTTGCGTCTCATGAAACGGTAAGATTCAGACTGGATGCAACAGTGCGCGCTTTAAGACGAAGCTGTACAGTGGAAACACCGCGACCATCAACACGTTGTGTGTTAATCCAGTCTTCAAGTTCGTCTTCAAGTTTTGGCCAACGTGCTTTGCAACCTCGGAATGCTTTCTTGGACTTCTTGCACTTGGCAAGTTCACCTTCCTGTTTTCGCCACCGCCGAACCATAGATTCGTTGATGCCTAGTTCTTGGGCGGCAGCGCGATTCCCTTTCTCCATAGCTTTGGCGATGGCATCCAGTTTGAAAGCTGCATCATAGACTTGGCGACGTGTTTTCGGCATTACTTTCGGTCTTGTGTGTGTTACTTCTGTTGGGTTGAATGTGTAACTGATCGATCATTCCTAACTTTGACTGCCAACTCACAGCTGTCTGTGCCGTGTGAGTGTGAGTTGTTGTCATATGACGAACTTCGCATAGCAACAATAAACTTAAAGGTAAGTGAGCGAATTCAAGTCCACTTTCTCGAGAAAAATCCATAGATTGGCCGCACCGGTTTATAAGCCGCAGGGGTCCGTTCATGAAAAAAAAGGCGCGGCTTATAGGCCGGAATTTACGGTATATATCATATATAGGGCAAAGTAATCCCTATCTTTTGACACCAGTTTGATTGACCTTGCTTCAAGGTCAAGGTCACAGGAACTCTTTAAAGTTGGATTGTATACATATTTTGAAGTGACCTTGACCCTGAACTATGGAAGATAACACTTCAAAACTTCATAACATTGTAGTACACATGTTATACTTTCATACTAGGTCAAATGTGATTATATAATCATCAAGGTCAAGGTCGTTGTGATCCATTTGTAAACAGTGAAAAGTTTGAAATGGAAACAGTGAAATTGATAGCTAGTTCACATATTTTTATATCAGAAAACAACTGTTTATGAAATTACTTTATTGGCAGTGATAATTTTAAAAAGTCAGAGTTGAAAAAATATATTAGAATAATAATAAAAAAATATTTCAATAATTATAAGCAACAGAGTCATGTACAATAAGGCCTAAGAAGGAGGTGCTGATGACATCACACATTCTGATGACATCACAAGTTAGGTCACTTTCTGTCAAACCAATTCAAGATGGAGGCTGTTGGCCTTCTTCTTCTTCTTTTTGTTTTGTGGACAGGTTCTTTCCCAACATGAAACACAAAGTTGATTTAGAACAAGGTATCTGCTAAGCTTATTTTGTGTAAAAGCATTATTATTAGTTTTTTAAAGCATGGGAGTCGTGTGGGCTTATGCCCTTCTTGTTGTATATGTGTTGAGCTGTTTTGTTTATGTGTGAGTTGCATGCGCATGTGTGTGTGCGTGTGTGTGTGTGTGTGTGTGTGTGTGTGTGTGCATGCATGTGTGTGCATGTGTGTGTGTGTTTGTGCTTGCATGTGTGTGCATGTGTGTGTGTGTGCCTGTGTGTGTATCAATGTATCTGTCTTTATGTGTGTGTGTGTCTGTATGTCTATGTTGTAATGTCTCTCTCCATAGATGTGTGTTTCTGTGTGTGTGTCAGTAAGTCTGTCTGTTTGTCTGGTCCATGATTCTAAGCCAAGTACATTTTACTCATTCTGGTTGTTTCAGGTCTCTGCAGACTCTGAGTGGAGGGGTTGAAGGGGTGACACCCCCCTGCCCCCCTAATCTGCAGTCCAGTCTGTCTGACTTCCCCTCTCTTTCCCTTCTGTACAGAGTGGCTGCAGTGGATAGGCTGCAGGTGAGAGAAATGGGGGTGGGTGGGTGGAGATGGGGATGGGATGGGGGTGGGGAGAGAGAAAGTGAGAGTGTGTGTGTGTGTTTGTGTGTGTGTGTGTGTGTGTGTGTGTGCATGTTTGTTTATGCATGTGCATGTGTGTACACATGCACATGTGTGTGTGTTTAGGGATATTAAAGGTGAAAGGGACTAACAGACAGGGACTTGGATGGATGAATTAGTGGGTGGATGGATGGATGGATGGATGGATGATGGATGGATGGATGGATGATGGATTGATGGACATATGGATGGATGTAGTTGGGGGGTGCATGGATGGATTAATGTAGGTGGGGGTGGATGGATGGGTGGGTGAGTGGGGTGCATGGATGGAAGGATGAATGCGGGTGGATGGGGGGGGGGGGGGGGGGAAGGGATGGGGGCTGGATGGATGGAAGAATTGATAGATGGATGGGTGCGTGAATGGATGGGTGGATGGATGGATAGATGGGTGGATAGATTAGATGATGGAGAGAGAAGTTAAAACAATACAGAAAGAAAAAAAAATTGAGGACGATTGAGTTGTTGGTGATTTTTTTCTTTTAATGGTTCAATTCTGTGAAGAACAAGGGAAACAAGAAAAAAATCTATAATAAATTGCATTCAACTTGAATTTCAAGTGGAAAAAAAGTTCAATACCAATCTCTCTAGGATCTAGGTAAAACTACACAAGGAATTTTTTTCCATGACAGAGAAGCGATTTTTCTGTTTTGTGAAACATGTCCTTTTTGTGTGTGCTGAATTTTGTGATTTATTTTTGTTTTCAGAGTGGGAGAGAGAGTGTGTCAGCACAGCAGTGGCTGCTGGGAACTTGTTTTGAGTGAGTGCGTGCTTCCCCTCTCCTCTGCCAAACCCAAACCTTCCCCTCTCCTGTTGTTCCGTCAGTTGTTGTCCAGGGCCCATATTCACAACGGCGATTTATCTTTTTAACACTCGATTTATCCCCCTAGCCCCGCGTTATCTTGATCGGTTAGATAAGGTACGCTCGTCAAAGGATCCTAGGTTGCGCTTTGCTATATATACTGGTTTCCAGCCAAGGGAGAGCGGAACAGGCAGTTGGAATCGTCTGAGTTTAGAGATAAATCGGAGTTAAAATAAATCGCCGTTGTGAATACGGGCCCAGAAGTTTTGGTTACAGCACTCAGTGTTATGATTCATCTAAAGAGAGCACACTAATTGATTTTATTCAATCCTATTCACTAAAGGAGCTTTGACATTTTTAATGAATAAAATGAATTTAGCTATAGATTCAAATTATTCGATATCCCATGACAATGTTTATTGCTCATTTCTTTCTCACATATATAAGGGAATATCTGTTTAAATGGCGCAGTAAGCAGAAAAGCATATTTTAAAATGTATGTTCATGTGTGTATGATTCTTTGGCAGTGGAGACGATGGTATCCCTCAGTGGGTAGGGGAGACACCTTTTGTCCAGGGGAGACAACTTTTGTCCAGCATGCTGGAGTGCACTACGGAGTGTTGGGGACACAGTCAGTGGGAACTAAGAAGAATTGCCCAGCAGGTGTGTAACTCTATTTCCTTTCCAGGGGCTTCTTGCACTTTCAGATCTATGCTGTGATGAAGTAAGGATGATGTGACCAAATTATATTCTGCACACTCAAATGAAATATTTTTTTACTTTTTCACCTTTACATATTTCATGGCTCATATCATGCTGAAGTATAGCACAGGTGTGTCCCTTTTTCTCTCATGTATGTCCTGTATTGTGTGGGTTTATTTGTGTATGCAACTAAGAGTGCACATTTCTATATGTGCATGCATGGCTGTGCCCATACATTTATCTATGTGCATCTGAATGTGAGTCTTTTTATATGTGTGACTTTCTGTCCATCTGTCTGTTCATACATTTGTCTGTCTGTCTATCTGTGTGTCTGTCTGTCTGTCTGTCTGTCTGTCTGTTTGACTGTCTGTCTGTCTGTTTGTGTCTGTCTGTCTGTCTGTCTGTCTGTCTGTCTGTTTGACTGTCTGTTTGACTGTCTTTCTGTTTGACTGTCTGTCTGTCTGTCTGTCTGTCTGTCTGTCTGTCTGTTTGACTGTCTGTCTATGTGTCTGTCTGTCTGTCTGTGTCTCCCAATCTCTCTCTCTCTCTGACTGCCTGCCCACAAGTGCCTGCCTGCCTGCCTACATATCTGTCTGCCTGCCTTCCTGCCTGTCTGTCCATCCTCCTCCCTTCTCTCTCATGTAATGCCTCCTCCATCCACTCAGGTGTTGCCAAGATTGGGGGAGGCCATGCGCTGGTACAACGCAGACTGGGCCGCTCAGCATTTGCAGACAGCACTCAGAGAGGGGAGAGAACTCCAGGCCTGTGTGGGCCTGTGCCTGTTGAGGGACTGGTTGCAGCAAGCCTCAAGTCTCCGTTCCATGATGCAGTCTCCAGCCACGCCATGGAGGGTGAGTCTGAAGATGCATGCCGTAGGGAAATCTGGAAGCTGCAGGTGTATGGATGAGAGGTATGCAGATGATAGAAAGTCAGGTCGTGCTTGATATTTTTACACGCTGGCCCCCCTGTGGGCTGGGGGTCAGAATAGACCCTCCATGTTTCCCCACGAGAGCCGTAAGAGGGGACTTGATTTGCACTTATTCTAAACTACTCGAGTGATTTTCATGCTTAATGGCCCTACATAGCCTTCAAAGGCTGATGGACTGTAAAACTTCGTCCATCCATCCATTCTACTTTCTGGCATTGAAACTTGCAACGGTTGTTGTATTGGCCCTGCCCAAGGGAATGGGGCTGGCTATATGATTCTTTATCTCATTGACGATGATGGTGATGATGATGATGATGATGATGATGATGATGATGATGATGATGATGATGATGATGATGATGATGATGATGATGATTTTCACTCAAATATGGGTGAATTCAGCCCGATGACTCTCATCATGCTTATGTTTTCAAGATGGTCCTGGCAGCTTGCAAAGTGGATGTAAAGAGGAAGATCTATCTTGCATTTAGACTAGCCAAAACTGGTTGACTGCTATTGTGCAGCCAGTAGCTTTTTTCTTCACCTTTTTTTCTCTTTCTTACTTGAAGGGATGGCTTCAATGCACTGGTTTCAACGCACTGGTTTCAATGCACTGGTTTTAATGCACTGGTTTCAATGCACTGGTTTCAATGAGGTATCACTTAGTCTCTAACAGCTGGGGTTGACATTGCTTCATGCGGTGCCCAATGACATCCAGAAGGAGATGAGCTTGGCTTTTGTGGGGATGGAAACAGTGATTGTGTGGTTAGACTCCCTCACTGACCCAATCCTCACCACTCTCTCTCATGACTCAAGGCAGGTGGTGTGGCAAAGGCTCTGAATTCCTAAAAGGTCACAGACCCATTGAAAGACTTCTTTTGGAAGAATTTTTTGTGTGTGTGTGCAAGAAGCCATATCTTTAATAGCAGTTTAACTCTCATTCCAACATTTTCACTTTCAGGATGATCTGTGCAGCGCCAGTAATGCAGAGAAGATCATTTCAACAGCTGCAGTCCAAGTGACGACATGTCTGGAAGACTTAGAGAAGCTGCTCAGAAGACCAGCAGCAGACAGAATCTCTGTGCTGGCTGCGGAAGCGCTTCTGCTTGCCAGACATGTCCAGCCAGACTCCCTTCCTGTAGCCAATGGTGATGCTGCAGGCTGGGAGGAAACTGGAACTTCCCAAGACCCTGTGCTGGAGTTCTGGCAGCAGATCTTTGCAGCTGCCCATCCAGGAAACCAGATTACCACCACCCTGCTGTCTGCTGCCCCTGATTCCTGGAGCTTTCCCGGCCATGGATACCTCAGGTAGTCCGTGCTGTGGGAAAAGAGTGATGCACTCCCGCAGCCAGGTGATGCCCCAGTCATCAGCTGGAACCCCTGGCTGCTGTGCTTTCGGGGCCTGCTCCAGTAGCTCCATGTCCCCCTCATCAGCTGGACCCCCTGGCTGCTGGGCTTTCGGGGCCTGCTCCAGTAGCTCCATGTCCCCCTCATCAGCTGGACCCCCTGGCTGCTGGGCTTTCGGGGCCTGCTCCAGTAGCTCAGCCAGGGGTGGCCCCAAGCAGTCAAAGAGGCTATCATCCTTCTCTGCCCCTTACTGCTGTTCCAGTAATGACCAGCTGTCAGCTGAGTCTCTGTTGCTCCCTCTCATATTTTGTGTCTGATGCATTGTCCAAATGTTTGTGATGTAGTGATGACACTGGAGCAGAGCTGCCTGTCGCTAATTTAGAATATGTTTTATTAGGGAGGAAAAACTGTGGTTATGGTAACATGGCCCCCCAAAATAGGGTTGGTTGGCAGGCTTGACTTTTACATATACATGTATATATATTTGGGATGCCAGATTGAGACTGTATGTATGTGTGTGTGTGTGTGAATGTGTGTATTTTATGAAATGTCATCTACACAGTAGATTCATCGGAACATAAATAAACTTTTTGTGTGTGCTGAAAATGCTTTTTACTTAAATAGTGCTTGTATGGAATATGAGACAGCATGCAGTTGAGAATTTACCTTCCCCCCACCCACCCACCCACCCCACCCACCCCCACCCACCCCCACACCCCCCCACCCCCCACCCCCCACACCCCCCACCCCCCCCCACCCCCACCCCCACCCCCCCACTCGCTCTCTCTCTCACAAATTCAGATATACAGAAAATTCTCAAATATGTCCATACTGCAGGGAAGAGGAAGAGTACGAGAAACATTTTGTACTTGAATGCCCGGTATATGAAGATATTAGACTAAAAATGTTTAGATCTTGCAATGAAATTTCTGGACAAAGCGCCATGGTCAATCTATTTTCCTCAGAGGACCCAGAAACAAATAAAAGCCTCAGTATGTATCTCCTATATGCATTCAAAAGGAGATCGGACGCTTGTGCGTATTTCGATTTCGATGAAGATGTTTGTTTTAAATCTGAAATTGTGTTACAGATGACCTTCCTCCAGTATGATCATCTATAAGATGTATTACAAGTGAAATGGGCTCAAGGCCTATTCAATAAAATATGTTCATTCGTCCTCTCTCTCTCTCTCTCTCTCTCTCTCTCTCTCTCTCTCTCTCTCTCTCTCTCTCCCTCTCTTCCAAAAAACTTTAGGATTGTCGGGGGAAAACGGGGTTGGTTGGGTTACAGTAGGCAAAACGTTTTGGTTGTTGGTCGTAGGATAAAGGGAGAGTTGGCACACATGTTGACTGGGTGGTAGGTAATGGTGTGGAAAAGGATATACCCTCCTTGGAGGGTGGAGCAAGGTACTACGGGATGCTATACTTCCGCTGTTGGTTACCAAGGTTCATTGATAGCTGTATGGTGGTTAGTTATTCCAGACTAAATGCAGTTACGTTTCTGACATTTTAAAAACATAGGGCTATCCCCAGCATAGTTTAGTGTTGCTAGTTTGGTAGTTTGGAAGTGGTCGCTTGGTAAGGCCAAAAAAAAAAAAGTTAATGGTTACAGTAAAATGGTAAGAGAAAAAACATAGGGTCAGTAGATCTGACTGAACTTGTTTAATTTAAAGAAGGGGCCAGATTAAACATAAATCAAGTTTCTCTTTTGCTGAAAATGCTTTTTTGAATCATAAATAGTGGATTCCCCGAGTGCTCGCTGGGCAGGGAAGATGGGGCTGCATGCAGTTTGTTGTTTGTCCTCAAATTCTTTTTCTTTCTTTTTTCGCATGATCCAAAAAAAAGTTTAGGGTCGACGGGGGAAAATAGGGTTGGTCGGGTTACCATAACCACAACTTGTTTGTTGTTGTTTGTTTGCCTAATCTCATATAGCCAGGGGATGTCTGTGTCCCTCCCACCATTACTCCGTGGTGGTGTGTCTTTAAGGTGTCTGAATTGAAATGGTAGTCTGTGTGGTAGTTAGGAAGTAGTTACTATCTCAGATGATCGCTTTCAATTGAGCTGCCCGTGTCTTGGGCATTTTGGATGTGGTTGGCTGTCCCCGAAGCAACATGTACATGGTGTCATCTCTGTGAGATTGTCTGTAGCAGTGTGAACCCATGAAAGTAGTTGTCTTGCCCGACAAATTAAACTTCCAACAATAAATTATGTTTGTCCTGGGGGAGGATAATGACCATTCCTACCAACTATTTTATTAACATTATCATATATAATTTTACACTCTCCTCCTTCCCGCACCCCCACCCCAATCCCAGTCAAGATTTATTGTTTGCCCACCATGTGAACTGCATCAAAGAACTATCCATGCCTATCCTTTCATGCATGTGTCTACTGCAGCTGCTGTGTGGTGGGCACGGAGGAGCGGGGCCAGATTGCCAGACAGGTGGAGAGAACTCTGGTGTCAGCCATTGCCCGCCTGCTGCCCCCCCACCTCCTCCACCTGCCCCTCCCCTCCCTCTGCAGTTACCTCCCCTTGCTGGCTCACACTGCCGGGCTGTACCATGCCGACTCGGAAGTCTGCCCTGCCCTTCTCCACAGGTAGGTGGCAGCACGGAGCTGCAGTGGGTTTTCTACCTGCAGGAATGTGAGGTTGCAGTGAGCACAGCGTCGGGCCTCTGCAGGAATGTAAGCTTGCAGTGAGCACAGCGTCAGGCCTCTGCAGAAATGTGAGCTTGCAGTGAGCACAGCGTCAGGCCTCTGCAGGAATGTCAGGTTGCAGTGAGCACAGCGTCGGGCCTCTGCAGGAATGTCAGGTTGCAGTGAGCACAGCGTCGGGCCTCTGCAGGAATGTGAGCTTGCAGTGAGCACAGCGTCGGGCCTCTGCAGGAATGTGAGCTTGCAGTGAGCACAGCGTCGGGCCTCTGGTCCAGGGGGTGGAAATGCTGCTGATGCCAGAGTGCACCCAGTCCCTCTGCCACTGTGTTTGTCATCAAGTGCCAGTAATAGATTGATAATGTTGCCCAATGATCAGGGGGTAAGTGTGAAGTGGTTTGCCACCCAGATTGGGGTGACAGGTTGCTGCATCAAACCGTTATATTCATGTCCACATTTATAAGGTTTCATTCGGAAGCTTGTGATGGGATGTTGGTCTGATCTTAAGTGGGTTTCATGGTAGAAATTTGTTGCGTTTTTTGCATTATCATGGAGACTGTTGATTCAGGATTGTGATGCTTTGCGTGTGGTGGTAGTTAATGACCTTTATCTGCTTCATATTATCTTGGATCACCTTGGCTGCTGAGCTTCACAGCTGGATGTAGGAGACAGATGTGTCAGGTTTTGCATTTTCTCCCAGATAAGTAATTGCATGGGATTGTGTATTTGCATGGATGATTTCATGAACTATCTTGTCCACCTTACTGTCACTTACAAGGAATTGCACCATGTCAGGCAAGGATTTTACCCTTGTCATTTTCCTCGAACATAATTTGCCTTAAGAATGTGGAAGTTCTATGACAGTGGATTTGCTGAGAATAGGGTGCACTTTATAAAACAATAAGGCCTAAACATTTGATAGTTGTGGTTAAAAGAACGTGGCAACAACAAAAAATATAGGGTCAGTAAGTCAGCCAGAGCTTTTGTTTGTTTGTTTGTTTTGAACACACATCACACACACACACACACACACACACACACACACACACACACACACACACACACAGTACTCACACACACAGCACTCACACACACAGCACACACACAACACACACAACACACAGCACACACACACACACACACCACACACAACACACACACAACACACACACACAAAACACACACATACAAAACACACACACACACACACACATGGATAATGATGTCATTACTCTGCCAGTTTGTGCACGCTGTTGCTGTGGAGTCTTTTTCACTGTGTGTCCTCCACCTTGCAGTTTGAAAGTGGCAGCAAGGAGAGCTGCCTCAGGTCTGGTAGAGCGGGCAGACAGTGGCAGCCATCTTGCCTTCCTCCTTCCCATCCTTGTCACGCTGCAGGAACTGGCAGCTGCCATTGCCATGAAGGTATTGGCTGTGTCAGTGTTGAGTACTTGTGTACTCTGTACATGTTCAGTCAGATATGCCATGGCTTTACTGTCTGTCTGCCTGTGTATCTTACTCTGTGTGTGTGTGTGTGTGTGTGTGAAGGGGGGGGGGGGGTGTCTCTGTGTGTGTCCCTGCTGTCTACATGTGTATGTCCCTGCATGTCTGTCTGTGTGTGTGTGTCCCTGTATATCTGTCTGTGTGTGTGTATGTCTCTGCATGTCTGTCTGTGTGTGTGTGTCCCTGTATATCTGTCTGTGTGTGTGTGTGTGTCCCTGTATATCTGTCTGTGTGTGTGTGTGTGTGTCCCTGTATATCTGTCTGTCTGTGTGTGTGTGTGTGTCCCTGTATATCTGTCTGTGTGTGTGTGTGTTTCTGTATATCTGTCTGTGTGTGTGTCCCTACATGTCTGTCTGTTTGTGTGTGTCCCTGTATATCTGTCATTCTGTCTGTCATTCTGTCTGTCATTGTCTGTCTGTCTGGCTGCCTCTCTGTCTGTCTCAGTCCATCTGTTTGTCCGTCTGTCTCTCTTTCTGGGTCTGTCTCTCATTCCCTCTCCTCCTCCTCCTCCTCCTCCTCCTCAACCTCTCTCTCTCTCTTGCTCTCTCTGTCTCCCTCCCTCTCTCCCATATACATATTGTTTACCATTCATGTACACCTTCCATCTCTCCTTACCTCCCTTGTGCCATAGAA
>JAWQFJ010002604.1:21669-34169 GCA_034096865.1 Theodoxus fluviatilis
TTCAGATGTAGAGATGAACAGGATACAAGGAAAAGAGGGTTGATTTCATGATTGCAAAACGTTGCCTCATATTTTTATGTTTGTGCTCATTCTTCAGTGTAATTTGAAAGGTTTTTATATTTGTTTGTATTTATTTGTCCTTTTTTTAATGAGGAACCTTTTTTCTTTTTTCTTCCTTTTTTTCACACATGGTGTATGTGTGTGGGTGTGTGTGTGTGTGTGTGTGTGTGTGTGTGTGTGTGTGTGTGTGTGTGTTTGTTTCTATGTCTTTGTGTCTGTGCGTGCTATTCATGATGAGGTGGAAAAACAAACACACTATATCTTCACTATTTCCTTTTTTAGGGCCGGAGCCCTTTGAGACTGCCCTCCAAAGCTCTCAACACCCTGGCAGAAGCTGGATGGAGGAACTGGCAGACATTCTAGACTTGGAGTTGGACACATGAAGACTCAGTCACTTGTGAAACTGGAGTTGCAATGCATTTCATAACGACTGGGTCAGTTGTGAGCCGACGAATGTTATGCAGCCCTTGAAAACTGGGTCAGTTGCAAGATGGCTGCCTCACTTGGACTCTTAAAAATGGGTTGAAAAATGACTTTTGGTGTTGGACTCATTATGTATCAGTCAAGCATGTGACTTCACCGACATTGTACGAGCACCCTCTTGGGAATTGTGTGATGATGAAATTTTTTTCCTGCATAAATGTTCTGTGATATTAAGAAGGCCAGCACGATTTCCTGGTCTGCTCTGGACTTATGAATGAACACAACTTGGTGACTTGCAAGAGACGTAGGAACAATTCTACATTGTCTTTGGCATTTCAGGAGAAAACCTTGTTCATAATGACTGCCTGAAGATTATGCAGCAATGCAGAAGTGCTCAAGATGTTCATTCCACGAGATACTGAGAAGACACTGTTCAGAACCTCTCTGTAGCCTTCTGCAATCTTCCTCTTTATATCATGTTTTGTTCATGTAAATTGGTGTAATAAATTGAAAAGAACAAGCATGAATCATCTACATTAATTATAAAGGAATTCCTCATTCATCTGACAGCAGAAACAATTTGTTAGAATAAGATGGCGAAATTCCACAGTAACTTGATCTCAGGACTGTTAGGAAATCAATCGGGCACATCCGTGGTATTTAAATTGGTTTAATAATCTAGTGGCGACTGAAAAATCCATTAATTACGAGGTTGAAGGAAGCTTACAGTCAATGTTGTCATGTAAGTTTGTATGCCTAGGAGCCTGATTCGTACTGTCATAGGACAATGTTACCATTGCCTTTCTCACTCAATGCCTGAAAATGTTCATGAAGGTCACTGGTAGTTATGATGGAACCACCTCCGCATCATGCACAGGGCTCATGTATCATCCAGAAGTGCTGTGAGTTCACAGGGCGGTCAGGACTTTTTTTACGGAATCTCCCCTCAATGCCGAGGGCCGGTGCTGAGCCTCAGAGGTGGGCAAAGTGTTGCTAATCATGCCTGCTAAGGAAATTAGTTTTTTGTCTTGCAGAGAACCTTAAAATAATCATGTGTCTGGTGGATTCCTGATTAAATTCATGAGCTCAATTTAAGTGAAATTTATAGAATACAAAAAAGAAAACTTTTGATTGTGCTGATACAATTTTGTAATGATATCATCTCATTGAATGAACTTAGATTTTTCATTCAACAGAACAGTTTTTGTGTTTGTTGCTGCGTTCAGAGGTTTGTCGCAGCCACAGGATGTTTTGTTATGGTATGGCATGAATTTTATTTTTATAAACCCAGATTCTTCCCGTCCCAGAGATAAAATTTTACTTCTTGTCAGTAGGTTTTGCAGCACTTGTAGTAGTCACTGATCATCAATGAGGTTCATAGTTTATTGCATTGGATGAGTGTTGCCTTTATTTATTCTCATGACTTTGAGGACAAGTGTGTCACACCATTTCATATCAATTCAGATTGTCAGGATGTTTTCATCAGATTTACATTATGATGACCATCCATTCTTTTATAACTCTTTAAAAAGGACTTTGTTAAGTTATTAATAGCACTTTTCACATTTTGCACAGATTGTTTCAGTGCACCTCTTAGCCCTATAGGTAAATACGCATGGAACATAAGCTCAAAGCATGAACAGCTTATGCTGGAATTGGCATCCAGTGTTTCAGCTGGTGTCGTCATTGTTGTCCTTTCAACCCGACGTGAAAATTTTGGTGCAGAGGGTCAATTTGAGGTGGACTTCCTGTTTTAGTCTTGCATTGTTCCTCTGCAGTATGCAGTCTGTGATATCTGAAAGTTCATGAGCAGAGGGGCATCGACGGGCATTGTTGATATTATTTTTTCTTTATGGTTTAATTCACCATTTTCCTCCTTAAAAGATAGCATGTGATACTTGGAAAACCTTCCTGCTTTTTATGCTTCATCAATGGTTGAATCATTTTAGCATGTGACATACCTCATAATATCTGGTTTTGTGCTGCTTTGTGCTTGTCAATTTCACAGCTGTCAGTGTCATTTCAGTATGTTGTATTCACTGTTGATTGTGTTACTCATGGAAGACATATTTTGGTATATCTATTTGGCTTGTTTAATTGCATGAATTATCTTTTTGTACTGCCATTCAAACAGGAATTGATGACAAAAGGAAATAATACTTTCCAGAGGGCTTATGGGAATATCAGTTTGTGCTACCAAGATCTTGCATGCAGTTGTTTTTAGGGTGGTTCATCCATCCAGTTTTTTTTTTTTTTTTTTTTTTTACATGGCTTTTTGCATCATCATAATTGAAGAACAATACATATATAAATCTCTATATAAATTTATCTGGAAAAAAATTACTTTGCCTTCATACATCCATGATATGTAACAACCCTGTTTAAAAAATGAGGCTACAATTTGAATTGGATAAATGTTTTGGTTCCCAAGATGCATTACTATGCTGTTATTCAGTGATTCCATTTTTTATTTCACAATGCATACGTGCTTGACTGTAAGTAAAGTGCTCTGTCAGAGTATGCCGATTCTAGTCCCTGGCAAGGTTGTGATTTCAAATCTGAACTCAGTGTTATACAAGTTTTTGTAATTGATGGAACAGACACATGAAAGTCATCTTTGAAGCAAAGCCTAAGGAATACTTTTTGTAACAATCAAATGTTTAAGCTGCTTTTAAATATTTTTTTTAAGTTTAAATTGTTATCACATTTACTTGATCTCAACATCCACAGTTTTTGACTCACATGCGAAGCAAAAGTGAGTCTATGTACTCACCCGTTTCGTCCGTCCGGGCGTTCGGGCGTCCGGGCGCCCGGGCGTCCGAAAACTTTAACGTTGGATTTTTCTCAGAGACAATTAAGTCTATCAATACCAAATGTGGCATGATGGTGTATGATGACAAGGCCTAAAAAAACATACATAGTGACTTGACCTTGCTTCAAGGTCAAGGTCGCAGGGGCCATAAATGTTGTCTAAAAAACAGCCATTTTTCACATTTTCTCAATTTTCTCTGAAGTTTTTGAGATTGGATACCTGACCTATATATGGTATATAGGGCAAAGTAATCCCTATCTTTTGATACCAGTTTGGTTAACCTTGCTTCAAGGTCAAGGTCAGGAGCTCTTCAAAGTTGGATTGTATACATATTTTGAAGCGACCTTGCCCCTGAACTATGGAAGATAACTGTTCCAAACTTCATAACATTGTAGTACACATGTTATACTTTCATCATGAGACACATTTGGTCACATATCATCAAGGTCAAGGTCACTTTGACCCTTATGAAATGTGACCAAAATGAGGTAGTGAATCACTAAAAGTGACTATATCTCATGGTAGAAAGTGCCAATAAGCACCATTGTGCTTCCTATGTCTTGAATTAACAGCTTTGTGTTGCATGACCTTGGATGACCTTGACCTTGGGTCAAGGTCACATGTATTTTGATAGGAAAAATGTGTAAAGCATTTCTTAGTGTATGATGTCATTGCTAGGTTTAGTTGTTTGACCTTGACCTTGAGGGGCACATGAAGGTCAAGGTCATGTAAAGGTCAAGGTCAATCATGTGAGTCGTATGGGCTTTGCCCTTCTTGTTCATTCTTTGTTAGCTGGTTTGTTTTTGGTTGTTGGTTTTTTAGTCACAAATTATTGAATTGCATCCGGCCAATTCTCGATCTTTTCAGAAGGGCAGCTCTAATCGTCATCATTTGTTGTTTTTGATGTATCAGCCATCGGCAGATTCCACATTGTCACGCATATTACGTAGCACATTAAATAGATAGGCAGAGGTGAAACTGTGTTAATGTGTTCTTTTATCCTATTTTCGACTCACATGCGAAGCAAAAGTGAGTCTATGTACTCACCCGTTTCGTCCGTCCGGGCGTCCGAAAACTTTAACGTTGGATTTTTCTCGGAGACTATTAAGTCTATCAATACCAAATGTGGCATGATGGTGTATGATGACAAGGCCTCAAAAAACATACATAGTGACTTGTCCTTGCTTCAAGGTCAAGGTCGCAGGGGCCATAAATTTTGTCTAAAAAACAGTCATTTTTCACATTTTCTCAATTTTCTCTGAAGTTTTTGAGATTGGATACCTGACCTATATATGGTATATAGGGCAAAGTAAGCCCTATCTTTTGATACCAGTTTGGTTGATCTTGCTTCAAGGTCAAGGTCACAGGAGCTCTTCAAAGTTGGATAATAGATGGACAAATGATGAATGGATGATGGATGGAAAGAAGAGTGGATGATTGATGGATGGTGAGATTGATGGAGAGATGCATGCATGGAAGATGGATAGACAGATGAGTGAACATTTACAGCCTATAGTCTTTCTATGCTATGCAAGGCAATTCCTTGATTACGGTACCCAAACCACTGCTGTTGGAGTATGGGCTAGTCAAGACCCAATTGTCTCCGTCATTCGCCTTGAGTGAATTGCATAAGGAGCCTCGGTAGATGTGTTCCTATCCCCAATGGACTGGAAGAGAGAGAAGGATCGTGCAATCTACACAGCTCATGAGCGAAAGGCCACACACATATTTTGGACGATTAGCCAATTCTTAACTGGTCTTTGCCAAGTCTTGGCAAATACTGGCCAATATTCGGTTAAAATGTGCCGGGTCTTGGGATATATTCGCTGAATATTTGGTCACGTATTCCGGTTCATATTTGGTTTTCGCCAATACTTGGCAAATATTTGCCAAGACTTGGGATATTGGATCGGCAGATAATGCCAATAGCTATTAGCGCGAGATATTCGTGAGATCCCCACAGAGCACGATGGCAGAACAAATATGTCGCTTCGCATTTACAGTCATTGCACACTTACAGTATGGGCATGATGCCGATTGATGCCATATTGCAAATGTCTTTCGTCTGCGAAATCTTGGCTTGGTTTCGTCAAGCTATTATGAAGCTAAGAATTTGTCAAGACTTGGCGGAATAGTTGCCGAATTTTTTCCGAATGTTTGCCAATAAGTAATTTGCCAAAATTTTGTGAATATTACCCAAGATTTATTTGTCAATTAAAAACAGACTTTACAATAGACCAATATCACCACAACAAACATAACCAGAAATATTTATATGGTAGGCATTCAAATGTAACGAATGAGTAGATATTCATGTATGTCCGAATATTTTCAAGTTTGCCTTTCATACAAATTGTATTGATTTGCAATGTCATACACCATGCATCCTATCCCACGCTGCTTTGAAGAGCGCTTTTGGGATAAAGGTGAAGTGACAATAATGAGCTGCAGCTGTGCTACACGTGACCAATAAATGACTATTCATATGCGAAAGACTTCAACTTCTCCAATATCTTTTACTGATAAAATAAGATTAAAATGCACAAGCATCCCGTTAAAGCGTGACAAGAACATACAGGGAAAGATGAGTAACTCAAAATATTCATCAATGTACGATGACATCTTCGTCAACGAGGTTCACGTCGTGCATTTGAAAAGGTGGTGTCAACTTTAACACTTGATTCGATGTACACTGTCCATTTTGGCACGCACATCTTTTGGCAATATGGAGAGATGTTTCCATGTTACAAAAGCGTATTTGGAAATGTCCTTCCTGTAGCGATCGCTCACTTCAAAGAGAGGCACGATGAAGTTTAAGTCATTCCAGCTCAGCAATGTCTGACTTCCTCTTTGCAGAGTTTTAGTATGAGCCTGAAGAATTCCAACCTGACAATGAGGCTCGCCACTGGAATGAAGCGGCAAGAAGAGATTCTTCGCACTTTAGTCGCCCTTGAGTCTGTCCTACAGAGTTTGCAAGGTAATTTTTGCTTTAGACAACTAATAGCACGTTAGCAAACAACATGGATTTATCTTCTCTGCATCCGGTCCGGCTGAGGGTCCGTGTGTAGAATTTTCCATTGAATCTTTTCCGAGGAATCCACTTCTTTGTTCACATTACTTTGGTAGTCGTTTAGAGCTCAGAAGGTTCAGAAGCGGAAGTGTTTAGCATGGCTTCCTGATGAAGCAAGTCAATAGCGCAGTTGACGTAGAAGAATCACTTTCAAATCCTTGGCCTTTATCTCGAAGCTCAATAAGACACAACCCATTTTTAAGCAGTTTCAATAATGAGATAATTCAATTTATCCTTTTCAAAGAATACAAATGTTCTTGGTTTTTAATATCCATCACGAAGCAAGCATGTTCTTTGAATTAAGTGTATGTAATAGTTTTTCTGCTACTTCCGTTGGCATATTTCATTGATATGCTTGACCGTATATCAGACACAAGTTGTGTGTGTGTGTGCGCGCGCGCGTGCGTGTGTATGTGCGTGTGCGCGCGCGTGTCAAAATGTCAACAAATGTCAAAATCTCTTCCATGACAATTTTTACGTGAATCAGTATATAGGCACTTTCATCTCTGCCCCAAAGAGGATGACATTTTATTTTGTCCCTCAGCCACACAAAAACCTGGAAGTTCTGCAGGCATTCTGTATGCAGTGCTTTCCCTTCTCCTGTCTTCCCACTTCTACGCCATCTTCAACCCATGCACCTCTGTACTACTCCACACTACTCTATCTACGTCCCTTGTTGTTCTATGGGGTCATGGACGTTTCGCCCCATTTGCGACATTCGGAACGTCGTTTAGCTTAAGATTACACTCGAATCACGAGCACCGTTATTTAAGGTGCATGGAGTACAGTACCGCCGAGCAAGACGTTTGTCACAAAACGCAGATACATTAACGCAGCCGGATCTTAGCTAAACGACGTCCGAATGTCGCAAATGGGGCGAAACGTCCAGCACCCGTTCTATGCTATCTTCGCCCCTTGCCACCCAGAACGTCTCGCTCCTCAGCTTTTGGTCTTGTCTTTGTCGCCAGTTTTGGTGGCAGCCTTGCGGTCGTCTACCAGGAACTCGTAATCCCCACTGGACGTCCTCGAGAGACTGGCGTGGACCGTGGGCTGCTGGACCACGGGGGCTGGGACGTCGTCGTCCTTGTGGACAGGGAGTAGGAGGTCGTCGGTGTTGTCTCTGAACTGGACGTAGGACGCCATCCCGGGATCCTCGTCCTTGAGTTCCTCTCTGAGACTCACCAACACCTCCTTTGCAGTCCGCGAAGTCTGAGGGCTGGCGCACTGGGACTCCACAGACGCCGCTACGGAGATGCCTGAGGGCTGGCGCACTGGGACTCCACAGACGCCGCTACGGAGATGCCTGAGGGCTGGCGCACTGGGACTCCACAGACGCCGCTACGGAGATGCCTGAGGGCTGGCGCACTGGGACTCCACAGACGCCGCTACGGAGATGCCTGAGGCTCCTGAGGAGGGGAAGATTGGTTCGTGTGATGGGCATGGTTCCACGTTGAATGAAAGGGAGAGAACTCGGGTTCAAGTGGGAAAAGGTGGTAACTGATTTGATTTAAGACGAGGGGATAGATTGACATGAAGTGTCGGGATTGCTTGTTGCACACACACACGTATACACACACACACGTATACACACACACGTATACACACACACACGTACACACACACACACGTACACACACACACGCACACACACGCGCTCACACGCTCACACGCACGCACGCACGCGCCCGCACACACACACACACACATACATACACATGCATGCACGCGTACACACACGTACACATACACTCACTCCAAGTGTAGCTGAAATTGTTCCTCATACACACATACGCTTATGCAGACACACACGCGCGTGCGCATCACGTGCACACGCACGCACACATACACACAAACACATACAACCATATACACACATAATATACTCGCACATTCACGCACACACATACACAAATAAACACACGTATACACGCGCGCGCGTGCACGCACACATATACACACGAGCGCATACACAAGCACGCACGCACATAAACGCGCGCTCGCGTGCGCACACGCACACACAGGCATACACAAACGCGCGCGCGCACACACACATACACACACACATGCACACACACACACGTGCACGCACATGCACACACACACATACAAACACACGCAGGCACGCACACACAAATGCACGCGCACACTCGGACATACACATGCACACACACACATGCACACACACGCACGCACGCACGCACGCACACACACACAACCGCACGCACACACACACAACCGCACGCACACACACACAACAGCACATACACACACACAGACACACACACAGACACACACATACACACACGCATACACCAACACGCACACACACACGCACGCACAGCGCGCGCACATACACAGACACACACGCACAGACACACACGCACAGACACACACGCACAGACACACACACACACACGTAGACACACAGACACACAGACACACGCACTGACACAGACACACACACTCACACACACACAGACACACACACACACGCA
Source organism: Theodoxus fluviatilis (assembly GCA_034096865.1). Classification (NCBI taxonomy): domain Eukaryota; kingdom Metazoa; phylum Mollusca; class Gastropoda; order Cycloneritida; family Neritidae; genus Theodoxus; species Theodoxus fluviatilis. The sequence goes on from JAWQFJ010002604.1 coordinate 30,530, forward strand.
CACACACACGCACAGACACACACACACACACACACACACACACACACACACACAAGTGAACAAATAAAACACACACGCGGCCATCTCCTTTCCTCCATGACTGAAGAAGCTGAGTTAGGACAGTTTCCATGGTTGGGGGAAAAGTAGTTTCCTTGATTGACTCTCCCCATTAACAATTTTTTCTATCACCCTTTATGGGGGAAAACTCACAAAATACAAAATACTGGAACGGATGCGTACAAGTATGTTCAGAACTGAATTTAAGACATTTTTTCATTAATTACATGCTTTGATCTTTCACATGCCTATAAAACAAACATTTAAAATATTGTCAGCGCTGTTGCTTATGTTTGTACAGATGATAAAGGATTTCATACGACACGAGGTCCTAGATAACGCTGCATTTAGCAAATATATTCTCTTTTTTCAATCAAAGGAATGAATGAATGAACAAACAAACGAATGATCCACCCAACCATCAACCAATCAACTATTCACCCCACCGATTGATACACCCAATAAACGATGGGCCGGTTGGACGGACGAATGGATGGACAGACGACGAACAACAGAGTAATGAACGGGCGATAAAAACAAAGTCTAGAAGAAGCATCATGTGATGAGAAAAAAGTCTCTGAAGCAAATTAGCAAAAAGCAGCGTTTCATTAATGAAAAATATTTCAAGGTTTGAAGCACGTCGACAGCAAATGCGAAAGAAACACAGAGCATTCATTATACATAAAACTTCCATGGCATATCATTTGTGTTTCTATCAAGACCCAGAAAACTATACGAGGGAAAACTATCGTGTCGTCTTGTGTGTTGAAATACCCTGCGTTCCGTTGCACTCTGCTTCATCTTTGCTATCGTAGCACACCAAACCCGGCCCTGCGTTCAAGACGACCTACCGTTCGCCGACCGGTAGCCGAGCCCCCAATGTGCACTCTTGAACGACTCGTTATGACCGAACGGTAGCCATGATGGCTTTCGCGATGCCTTCTCATCGTCGCGGATTGCGCTTCTCAACCAAATGAGTAAACCAGCAGCTGCAGACTGCTCGTTCCTTGTGGAAGCTGATGAAATACGTTAAGCTGTAGCTGTGCATGAATGCTCGGCATCGCTCGAATAGAAATTTATGTCAAAACGACAGTGCTGACTTGGTGTAAGCAAGAATATTTCGATGCTCACTTCAAAGGAGTACAACAAACGGGGTCGGCTCTCTATTGCGGAGGGCGGCTATTGCGGAGGGCCACTATTGCGGGATTTTTTTTTAAAGAAACGTTCTTAGGCCATTTTGATTTTTTTTTTGTCCTAAAACGCCTAAAAAACCATTATAGTTTTGTTACTTTTTTTTCGAAACTTAAAAAAATTTTCGTTTTTTTTTCTATTGCGGGATTGTTTTGGTCAAAAGTTCTTCAGGCCATTTTGATTCTTTTGTCCTAAAACGCCTTAAAAAAAAACATAAAATATTTGTAACTTTTTTGGGAGAAAAAAAATTCGGGTTTTACCTATAGCGCTCAGCCTAGGCCGCACCCGCCACCCCGCCTGACTGACTTAGCCTGTCCGGGGAGTTTCACCTAAACCCGGACGCGTTACTTTTTGTCACGTATGTGTCCAACATCAGCGTCGGGCCTTGGAGTTAGGGCGTAGGGACCACCCGTTGAGAGTCAAACGTGGGATGGAGTTAGAATATAAAGCTTCACCCGTTATTGATAAAACCCGACAAAATTTCAGTTTTTTTTAAGTAACAAAAATATTATGGGTTTTTTAGGCGTTTTAGGACACAAGAATCAAAATGGGCATAATAACTTTTGTTTTTAAAAAAAGCCCGCAATAGCGGCTCTCCGTAATAGCGGCCCTCCGCAATAGCGGCCCCTACCCCAACAAACTAAAGTCTAACGTAAGATATAGGAGTTGCTTCCCTTGAAATTGTTTTGCCATCTGTCGTGGAAATGTTTGCTCACATCTTGCCCGGTAATTATTTCAGAGCAGTAATTCTTTTTTTTAAAAGTACAATATCAGCCTAACTTCTTGTAACGTCTCGCATAGGCTGGGTAATAATCACAAGTCGAAATGCGTGCCACAGCGCATATTTGTGATGGCGACTTTCTTCCTTTCCCCGAAGGCAGCCATTTTGGTTATACAGGCGCGGTATCTACCGGTCGATACCGTAGCCGTACCAAGTCGTTCAAGAGTGGAACGGTATCTGCAGTGACCTCTCACCCAGTGGCAGAGGTCAACTTCCTGTCAAGGTTGCGCAGCAGCTGGAGCATCTCAGAAGACGCTCTTACTGCTTCACACTAGAGTGCGCTATTTGCTCTACTTAGCAACAATGGAACTACAGTGCCTGTAGTCGCATTTGATTGGCTCATACTAAACATCGAATTAAATGGAAGTCACTCCACGGACTTGCATGGTATACATGCTTCAAGCCATGGAGTTTACAGCCATGGAAGTGGCAGACGTACAGATTGCTATCAAAATTCGAAAAAATGATTGTTTTAGTGCTCTCTGTGGGGCTCTGTGGCCGAGTGGTTAGCGCGCTGGACCTACAGTCGCTTGCGGCCAGTGGGTACGGCGTTCGAAGCTGCGCGGTTCCCATAGTTGCATCCTTGAGCAAGATGCTTAACTCGCATTGTTTCTCCCCACCCAGGAGTAAAACCGGGTACCTGTGAGGGCAATATTGGCAAAAACGTTGTGCAATTAACCCTTGTATGCGGCCAAGCGCCAGCATCGGGTTGGAATACTCCCCAGGGAGCGGAGTTGGTGCTGGTACCTGACTGTGTGCGTCTTAAATGTCTGTCACTATGTTTGTTGTGAGGTACCAGTGAGGAGTGATGAAGATGCCCAGTGATCAGGGGGTAAAGTGTAAGCGGTTTGAGACCCAGACAAAGGGTGTAAGTCGCTATAAAAAACCACACCTTTACCTTTTTTTCTCATCCCCGTGGCAGATTGGATTGTATGTCATTGTTTTATGTTTGTAATAAACATCGGGATTTCTATCCGCGCATGTAACGCAGCAGCAGGCGATTTACATTTTGGGATTCCCTGGACCTTCCTTTATGACTGGTGATGGTTGTCTCTCTTCTGTTATCAATGATAATCGACCCTAATGCTTTTATTAAGTCGTTTCTTCGATCAAGAGGAATGCAGTTGAATGTTAATTCAATTTGGGGATTTATGTATCCGAAAATGGCTTCTAAAACCCTCTACTTTCCGCGATAATGTGCTTTTTAAGTCATTGAAAACCAACCAATCAAAACCCCTCAGCCTTCTATGATTAGTAGCAGGGATGAAGCAGAGTGCAACGGAATGCGGGAATAATTAACCTCTCGCAGCACCGCCACCCGCGCGCATCGCCAGCCAATCGGCGCGCGTGTACTTGTCATGCAGTTCATCGCCAGCCAATCGGCGCGCGTGTACTTGTCATGCAGTTCATCGCCAGCCAATCGGCGCGCGTGTACTTGTCATGCAGTTCATCGCCAGCCAATCGGCGCGCGTGTACTTGTCATGCAGTTCATCGCCAGCCAATCGGCGCGCGTGTACTTGTCACTATTGCATGCATGCAGCTTCCACGTGCCATCAGATTATATTAGACAAGCGGACTCGTGTTGAGAAATAAACTGTGCTTACGCTCCAG
>JAWQFJ010002604.1:44169-46669 GCA_034096865.1 Theodoxus fluviatilis
AAGGGTCTAGGACCAAATCCCTCAGCGTCAACTGAGAATGCCTGTGGCCTGAAGTTTCTTACGAGTTTTCACCCTTTGCAAAGCAATGTCAATTCCTTCACAAAGGCAGCTAAAACCTTTTCAATCAGGACAACGTAGGCTGACAGTCCGTGTCGTACAAAAATATTCCAAGGAAAGAAACTCGTATGACTGGCGAGGTTACGTCACATAGGAGACACACACACACACACACACACACAGAGAGAGAGAGAGAGAGAGAGAGAGAGAGAGAGAGAGAGAGAGAGAGAGAGAGACAGAGAGAGAGACAGAGAGAGAGACAGAGACAGAGAGACAGACAGACAGACACACAGACAGACACACAGACAGACACACATACATACAGACACACATACAGACACACATTCAGACAGACAGACACACAGACAGACACACAGACAGAGAGACAGACAGACAGACAGACAGACAGACAGACAGACAGACAGACAGACAGACAGACAGGCAGAGAGACAGACAGACACACAGACACACAGACAGACACACAGACAGACACACAAACACACAGACAGACAGACAGACACACAGACAGACAGACAGACAGGCAGACACACAGACAGACAGGCAGACACACAGGCAGACAGACAGATAGACAGACAGGCAGACACACATGCAGACAGACAAACAGACAGACAGACATTCAGACAGACAGGCAGACCTACAGACACACAGACAGACAGGCAGACACACAGACATGGAGACACACAGACAGACAACCAGACACACAGACACACAGACAGACACACAGACAGACACACAAACACACACACACACATTCACGCACACACACACACACACACACACACACACAAAGGAGGAGGAAGAAGAGGAAGAAGAGGAGGAGAAGGAGGAGGAGGAGGAGAAAGAGGAGGAGGAGAAGGAGGAGGAGGAGAGGGGGAGGAGGAGGAGGAGGAAGGAGGAGGAGGAGGAGGAGGAGGAGAGGAGAGGAGGAGGAGGAGGAGGGGAGGAGGAGGAGGAGAACTAGGTGGAGAACTAGGAGGAGGAGGAGGAGGAGGAGGAGGGGGAGGGGGATAGGGGAGGGGGGCGAGGAGGAGGAGGAGGAGGAGGAGGAGGAGGAGGAGGAGGAGGAGGGGGGAGGGGGGCGAGGAGGAGGAGGAGGAGGAGGAGGAGGAGGAGGAGGAGGAGGAGGAGGAGGAGGAGGAGGAGGAGGAGGAGGAGGAGGAGGAGGAGGAGGAGGAGGAGGAGGAGGAGGAGGAGGAAGAAGAAGAAAAAGACAGACAGAAAGAAGAAGAAAAAGACAGACAGACAGAAGAGGAAAAGAGACAGTAAGAAAGAAGAAAAAGTTGACACAAGAAGAAAAAGAGAGATAAGAAAGAAGATGAAAAAGAAGAAAGAAAGAGAAAAAAAGAAGAAAAAAGCCATGCCCAAGGCGCCGCTGAAAGACGTCACAGAGTTCTTTCAGTCCAAGCAACGTCATGGGAGTTCCGGCGCCCCATGTGTTCCCTGCAGAGTCAACTCCCATCCCACAGACTAATGTGTAGTTCTAGTCATTCTTAAACGGAGAGACGATCACCAAGAATCACGTAGGGACGCGATATTCTTGAACCGAGAAACGACCACCAAGCATCAAGTAGGGACACGATATTCTTGAACCGAGAGACGACCACCAAAAATCACGTAGGGACACGATATTCTTGAACCGAGAGACGACCACCAAGCATCAAGTAGGGACACGATATTCTTGAACCGAGAGACGACCACCAAGAATCACGTAGGGACGCGATATTCTTGAACCGAGATACGACCACCAAGAATCACGTAGGGACACAATATTCTTGAACCGAGAGACGACCACCAAGAATCAAGTAGAGACACGATATTCTTGAACCGAGAGACGACCACCAAGCATCAAGTAGGGACACGATATTCTTGAACTGAGAGGCGACCACCAAAAATCACGTAGGGACACGATATTCTTGAACCGAGAGACGACCACCAAGAATCAAGTAGGGACACGATATTCTTAAACCGAGAGACGACCACCAAGCATCAAGTAGGGACACGATATTCTTGAACCGAGAAACGACCACCAAGCATCAAGTAGGGACACGATATTCTTGAACCGAGAGACGACCACCAAGCATCAAGTAGGGACACGATATTCTTGAACCGAGAGACGACCACCAAGCATCAAGTAGGGACACGATATTCTTGAACCGAGAGACGACCACCAAGAATCAAGTAGAGACACGATATTCTTGAACCGAGAGACGACCACGAAGAATCAAGTAGGGACACGATATTCTTGAACCGAGAGACGACCACCAAGCATCAAGTGGAGACACGATATTCTTGAACCGAGAGACGACCACCAAGCATCAAGTAGGGACACGATATTCTTGAACCGAGAGACGACCACCAAGAATCAAGTAGGGACACGAGGTGGATCCAATCCTACACAGCCCACTAGGAAAGCCCTTGGCAC
>JAWQFJ010002604.1:49169-56669 GCA_034096865.1 Theodoxus fluviatilis
AGCGAGATTCCCCAGTAGTCTGACGAAATGGTCGTAAACATGAGTGTAGAAGCTTCAGCAGAAATTGTGCGTGTCACTTCGAAAGATAGCATGATGTCAGGGATCAACTTTGTTTTGCCATTTCACTCGAGAGCTTTTAATTCACTTCTGTTCCAGAAATTAAAATATGTTATTTGTTTTAAGTAAACAGACTATATCATACCGTTACTGTCCCTGACACACCATCGAAGAGGTTTGTTCACATCAGTGTTTCTGGTCGTTTTCGGTAAATCAGCTTTACTAAAAAAAAGGGACTGTTGTACAACATTTTATCATATCTCATATCCAACAATTCACATGCGACGATACACTCTGTAAAATATTTCAATAAATAATCTTACAGATGAATAGGTAAGGCTTTTCCACAACTATTCCAGGTGATTTCACATCAACCCTTACAAAGACGTTCGCTTCTGACTTACCTGGGTAGAGCGAGGTGTCACGCCATTACGCTTGCAACGAAAAGTCTACACTTTGGTGCTGGAGGAAGTCGGGACCCTGAGGAACCACTCCTCGCCCGCTCTCTCGCCGCCACTCGGGTGGGTACACGACTCACAGAAACACCTCCACAGTGCCGACGCCGTCTCCGTATTGTCTCAGAATGTAATTCCACAGGAATCCAGTGTCACACACGTACCCTGTTCGAGTCACTCACTCCTCGTGAGGACGCTGGAAATTTGTTCGAGTGGGGCGGATCGACACACACCGGCTCTCACGAATCGTATGTCCCACACCTTCACTGCCACTTGGACCTCCGCACCCCTGTAGAGCGGCACAGACGGGTGCGCGGAGCTACCGGGAGGTTGAGCTCGGATCTCGTTACTAGCGCCGAGATCGGCTTGTTTACTCCGGGTAGACACGCCACCCTTTTCAGCACGATCCACCCCACTGCACAGCTGGGCTCGAAGCCAGTGTAACAGAGCGCGGCAAAGGTACCACTTTTTCAATGCCTGTTGCAGGCGAGGCCACATTACGGTAACTCGTTTACAACGAACTATGCACGGCCCTCGCGAGGCTATAGGTAGCGGTGTCGTGTAAACAAATAATCCCTATTAAAAATGAATGAATGAATGAATGAATGAATGAATGAATGAATGAATTAATTAATTATTTAATTAATTAATGAATGGACCTTTACGGTCTATCAGTCTTTGCAGGCTATTAAAGACTTGTGATCAAGTAAAACCACTAGAACTCGTTGGAGGAAGAGCAACTCAAGTCACGATTTTCCTGGCCATTCACCTCTTACGAATTGTGCAGGGAGACGCTGGGGGTCTTTTCTCACCCCCCAACTCACGGGGAGATTCCTGACAAAGTGCCTTTTCACATTCAGTTTGTCAGCGTTCGGCGAACGCGACCTGATGAAAGCGTCGTTCACATTGATTCAGTAGGTCGTTATTCCGGATAGATGACTAAAAAGCGATAGAAATTACTTATGTGTGAAAGACTACAAAAAAGTAGGGTAAAGGTCATTTGAGGAATTACGTGATTCACAGTGAAAGAGGCTTTAACTTCACAACCAGAAGGCTGAGTTACGGACTGAGTACTACAGAATGGACGGAAAAACAGCCAACATTTCTTTATGGTCAACTATTTTACACTACACCGCCAAGAATCGCCCTGCGTTGCTGCCTAGCTGTTTAGTGTGATCCGCCCCTCAGGCAAGACTCTGCTACTCTCTGAAAGTCTTCCCCATAAGCAGACTGCCCTTCAATCATTGAGACTCGTTACTCCTTTAGACTGCTGCAAAAACGGAATTGACAGCGCGCGACGATTATTTACGTCACGCTCAACTCACTGCTCGGTTTGCCAACATCAGAACTTCAACTCGACGGAAACGTTGCATTAAATTTTAAAGGCGCCTACACACGTACCAGTTGTCCCCCGGTTTTGCTGCCGATCCGGGCAAAAATCGAAACCGTGGACTAATCCGGCACGGTTCTTGTGACTAGGGCTGGCTCTATTTTTCGACCCTGTCCGGACCGGTTCACATGCCCGGCGACGCGAGATCTCGCGTTCTGGCGACTAGTCGCCAATTTTAATGGCTGACGCTGTCCTCGCATCGCACATAAAAAAGTGTATTTGGGGATACTAAAAGCCCATCCAAAGAAAATGTAAGCCATGAACAGCATTAATTTATCAAAACTGTATGTTGAATGCATGAATAGTTCGTGAAAGCTGGTACATTGTACAATTCGCAATGCAGGTCAAACGCATTCACCCACACGCCGAGAAAGCATGTCCGCGGATCGACTTTTACCGTTGCGGCTTCGCTACAGGCAGCTACAGCCTTCACGTCAAAAGCGAGTGTTGGCATTAATTTATCAAAGCTGTATGTTGAATGCATGAATAGTTCGTGGAAGATGGTACATTTTACAATTCGCAATGCAGGTCAAACGCATTCACCTACACGCCGAGAAAGCATGTCCACGGATCGAATTTTATCGTTGCGGCTTCGCTACAGGCAGCTACAGCCTTCACGTCGAAAGCGAGTGTTGGCATTAATTTATCAAAGCTGTATGTTGAATGCATGAATAGTTTGTGGAAGATGGTACATTTTACAATTCGCAATGCAGGTCAAACGCATTCACCCACACGCCGAGAAAGCATGTCCGCGGATCGACTTTTATCGTTGCGGCTTCGCTACAGGCAGCTACAGCCTTCACGTCGAAAGCGAGTGTTGGGATTAATTTATCAAAGCTGTATGTTGAATGCATGAATAGTTCGTGGAAGATGGTACATTTTACAATTCGCAATGCAGGTCACACACATTCATCTACACGCCGAAAGCATCTGTCTGCGGATCGAATTTTATCGTTGCGTCTTCGCATTGATTGAGCTGCAGCCTACACGAAGCGTGTGGTTGTTATAGGCTCACCAAAGAGACATAACTCTAAATTCTGACTTTGCTTCGCGTAAATGGAAATCGCTCCAGTTCGCGGTGTGGGTGTAATCGTTGCGTGTGGCTGTCTACCCGCTTTTTACACGCACGGTCAGCCGGATCGGGAGCAAAACCAGCTTGAAAAACGTAACGTGTGTAGGCGCCTTATTTCAGCAGCTCAATGCAGGGGCGGATCTGGGGGGGGGGGGGGTGCAATGGGTGCAATTGCACCCCCCCCCCCCCCAGTGGGACAAAAAAAAAAACAAAAACAAAAAACAAAAAAACAAGAGATATGTTGATAATGTAGTAATGTAAATGTAATTGCACCCCCCCCCCCCAAGCAAAAAGACAAACAAATGAGAGAGAGACTCAGGGAAAGAGATGTTGATAAATATTGGAATGTAAATATAATTGCACACCCCACCCCCCCTCCTCGGCTTAAAAAAAAGAAAGAGAGAAGCTGATAAATATAGTAATGTAAATGTAATTGCACCCCCCCCCCTCCCTCGGCAGAACAAAAAAGAGAAAGAGATGCTGATAAATATAGTAATGTAAATGTAATTCCACCCCCAGCCAAAAAACTAACTAAATAAATTAAAGAAATAAAATACATAAACAATGATAATACATAAATTAAAAAAATGGAAAGAGAAATATGTTGATAAATATAGTGATGTAATTGCACCCCCCCCCCCCCCAGCTAAAATAAAAAGGGGTGGGTGGGTGCAGAGAGAGAGATGCTGATAAATATAGGAATGCACTCCCACAACAAACTGGTTACAGATGTCTTCTTACATATTCGGAATAAAGATTATTAAATTCGAGGTATGATCTTGTTACAAAGACTTTTTCCTCATGTTGTTTTTGTGAATTGTGATTCTTTATTATTAACATCGAACTTATTTAGCACTGTAAATTTTCGAGCATGTGCTTCCCAAGAGAGAGACAGTTGGTCCTATCTCCACCCCCCACCACATCAGTGGCAAAATGTATCGCCTGAAAATAGCACTTTACACGCTCAGATTGCACCAGATTGCACCATTTTGCTTCCTTTTTTTTAAAAAATTCCGGGGGGGCATGCCCCCGGACCCCCCTAGCATGCTCGGCGCTTCGCGCCGTCGGGCCGGCGCTTCGCGCCTTCGCTGATAAGATACAGAACAAAACAAAAAAGAACTTTGCACCCCCCCCTTTCAAAACCCAGATCCGCCCCTGCAATGTGACCGATGCCTGACAGGTGTGAGCAGCTTACACGCAGTGCCCCAGCTCAACAGGCAAACGGGGGGGAGGGGGGGAGTTTTGCCAGAAAGCCGTCTGTCTGGGATATAAGCTGTTTTTAGATTGCCGGACCGAAGTCGTTCCTTCATACATTAGATTATTTTCGAAGCCTTCGGCGTGAAGTTCGTATTTTCTTTTACAATCAAGTTTTGTGGTTGTGTGAACGTTGCTTGAAAACGGGTATGCCGTGCGATATGAGCAGGCGACGCCGTTCGAATTCGTCCGGCAGGAAGTATATTGCATGGGTAGTCTTGATGAAGACTGCAAAGGGACACGTTACTGTCGTTGTGAGTACGAAATTCTTTGCGGAACTTGTGAGTTTGTCTAGTAGTGGTGCTCCACTCGTGTTGACGAGTGCAGGCATCGAGGTGTCTTGAAAGCCACGAACTCTGAAACATGAGCTGCTTGCGACATTGAATAATTGATATCGTGGCACGATATTCCTATTCTATTGTAGGAGTTTTACGTACGTTGCAGTAGTTGCAAAGAATAAAAATACGACGGGCACAAGAAATGAAAAAGTAATTTTTTTAATATACTAAAATGTCACCGTCAGATTAAACACAGTCACTGTCGCATGATGGGCGACAAAGAAGGGTGATGTGGGTTATTCATCCCCTTTGTATATAGATAGTGTGTGACTTTTCTCTATGTCCGTGCTCGCACGCTTGCCGCTGTAGGCGTGGCTGCCGATGTTGGAGTGTCATAGTTTCGCCCCGGAGTGAACCCGAGGGGGAGGAGGGTCTCCGAGAAGGGGGTATGAGTGAAATCTACAGGGCTTATACGATCGCCGACAGGGGGGTACCTTATAGCGTCCTTTTGTCAATTAGTGATTGGGGAAGAATAGGAGAGGCGGGAAATTTCCTATTGGTGATTGGTTAATGATCACGTGAGGAAGGGACGCCTGAGCTGGGTGGCGTTGGTCTAGGCAGATGCATTGGGTCGGCCCTGGACGGAGGGAGCGGACGCACATCCCTGGTGTCGCTAACGCGGGAGCTGCATGGTGCGGCTGGCGGGCGGAGTCTGGTCGCCCTGGTGGAATTTGCTCCGTGCCAACTCTGTAGCAGTTGGTCACACGAGGAGGGAAGTGGAGTTTTCCGCTGGCTAAGACGGGATTATTGAGGATTTCACCACAGCCTGGGAACTGAGGCTCATCATCATCGTCTGCGTGTCATCTTTATCTTCGTCATCATCGTCGCCATACCGTCGTCGCCTTGCGGTATCTGCTATCGGTGTATCGACTATTTATGGGAGCGGTGGGCTGCCCGCCTGATCCTCTACACGTCTTTTGGTCCACGTTTCCCGTTTGGTATCTTCGTGTCTACGGAATTCCACGAGTGCTGTATCTTCTTGGGGGAGCTCTGCAGTGCTGTCTTCTCGAGCCCACGCGGGTGGAGTTCGTGGCATCTGTGACGTCTCCGAGGGAATGCTGCGCCGACTGTGACAAGTCCGGACGCGAGGCTGGAGCGTCGGTTGAAACCCAGTAGTGTTTCGTCTAGCCGTTAGTCCCAACGGCCGGTGCAAGTATCGTTTTTCTTGTTCGTTAAGACAGGTCAGGACCGGTAGTAAAAGTCTAACGAAATCCACTTTAGGTAAAGTGGGGGGAGAAAGTCTGCACGGTGCGGTTCGGACAATTGGGAGGGAGGATTGTATCAGAGACAGAGGGGTGAGAGGAGGAACGCTAGCTAGTGCATTCGCGTGAGGCGATGTATTAAGCAGCCATATTGTCGCAGGGTAGACTATGCGACGAGAGGAGAGTGACTTATCAAATGATTCTTTATAGAATGGTATTTGTCGCTCTAACTCTGATAACTTGGTGTTTTGCCTTAGTTTAGAATCATCCTCTAAACTAAATTGCTGACTTGGAGAATTGAGCGTGACATTCGTAGGTCAGGGTGAATCTCATGATGGACAAGAGGGGAAAAGACTTGTTTCATGGGAAGGGGTCAAGTTTGCTAGGACACCGGTTTGACGCCACGCGTGCGTCGGTGGATTGAAAGTTCTTTGAGACTTCTGGAAACTGTGTCTGGGGATAGTGACTGGTTAGGGTGTGTTTGAGGACAACTCCTTTATTTTCAGGTCGGACTGAGAAGGGCGATTGCGTGGTCGTGCTTGAAGCGGAGCGAGGTCGCTTTGTTTATGTTTGACGGTGGGCGTTCAGCCGGAAACGCCGCCATCTTAGGGGGTTTGGGGGTGGCCGAGGTATGCGGCGGAGGGGTCTTTGCTAGCGTGCACCTGATCTCTCTGTGTGGCGTTGAGAGCGGGGAGAGTGAGGCGTTTTGTTGACATTCTGCCTGTGCTGTGGTATTTTTTCGACTTTCTGTCGAGGGGAGAGTTTTGAGGCTTTGCTGTTGACAAAGCTTGTTGTGAACTTTGTGTATGGGACTGTGGTGGTGGTGTGTATTTGAATTTATTTCAGTTTCTTGAGGAATAGCAGGGGAAAGAGCAGAGTTTGGAGATTGATTTTTTGTACCTTATTGTAACCCTAGTCACCGGTGACTTAGGCGTTCATTTGAGATAAGGTTTTGGGGTTATTGCTTGTTTTGTTTCTCTATTCCCCTGCTGCCACTGTTGCTGTTGTTTCTTTTTCCCGAATCTTTTCAGGAGTGGAAGAGTATCATTCCCCTTGCTGACCTGATTCCCCCTGCGTAGTATTTTCTTTATTTTTGTTACACTTTATTCAGCCTGCCTTTCCTCAGCGGTCTTGGCCGCTAGAGGAAGTTTTGTTAGCTTGAATAAATTTGTATTTGTTTTCAACTTGATTCAGTGGTCCGTGCTTTATTGGAGTTTTGGATTTTTGCTTGTTGTTTGCGGTGTCACCCCCAAGGAGTGGAGGTCGGTTTAGTTGTAAACCATTTTTGTTTATCAGGGTTACATCTCCCGGAGACGATTATATCGTTCTCTGGGAAGGCCCCTTTAACTTCCGAAAGTTTAGATAAGCAAATTCGCGACAGTCACTTATGCTTCATACCATTCTGAACACAGAGATCATAGTGTCTCTGACACAGGTTGGTCACGTGACTTCGGCTCCACATTCCATTGATTCTACCAATCAAAATTCAACATGATCAGAAGACCATTGAGAGTAAAAAGAGGCGATTCTATTTCACTCCAATTATTTATCCCGATAGATAAACACAAATTTGGTGTTCTAATAAAACTAATCTATGAGATTTTCAGGAAATCATTTGAGAACTACTTTTAGCGCGAACGTGTCTATAAGGTTGCAAACTGCCCTGAGCACGTGCGATTGTGTATAGTAATACCAAAGATTATACAGATATGAATAGTCTTTGGTAAGTACA
>JAWQFJ010002604.1:61669-74169 GCA_034096865.1 Theodoxus fluviatilis
AGATGGGGATGCTGAGGGCAGAGAGGGGCGTGCTTATAATGTCAGGCCTGGTAGAGATGGGGATGCTGAGGGCAGTGAGAGGCGTGCTTATAATGTCCCACGTGGTAGAGATGAGGATGCTGAGGGCAGAGAGGGGCGTGCTTATAATGTCAGGCCTGGTAGAGATGGGGATGCTGAGGGCAGAGAGGGGCGTGCTTATAATGTCAGGCCTGGTAGAGATGGGGATGCTGAGGGCAGAGAGGGGCGTGCTTATAATGTCAGGCCTGGTAGAGATGGGGATGCTGAGGGCAGAGAGGGGCGTGCTTATAATGTCAGGCCTGGTAGAGATGGGGATGCTGAGGGCAGTGAGAGGCGTGCTTATAATGTCCCACGTGGTAGAGATGATGATGCTGAGGGCAGAGAGGGGCGTGCTTATAATGTCAGGCCTGGTAGAGATGGGGATGCTGAGGGCAGAGAGGGGCGTGCTTATAATGTCAGGCCTGGTAGAGATGGGGATGCTGAGGGCAGTGAGAGGCGTGCTTATAATGTCAGGCCTGGTAGAGATGGGGATGCTGAGGGCAGTGAGAGGCGTGCTTATAATGTCCCACGTGGTAGAGATGAGGATGCTGAGGGCAGAGAGGGGCGTGCTTATAATGTCAGGCCTGGTAGAGATGGGGATGCTGAGGGCAGTGAGAGGCGTGCTTATAATGTCAGGCCTGGTAGAGATGGGGATGCTGAGGGCAGAGAGAGGCGTGCTAATCTGTCCCTCTCAATAAAGATAACCCCTGTCCATCTCTGCACTAAAAGCAGGTTCCTACTGATAAGGCTTTTTGGTCTGGGAGGAGGAGGGGGTAGTGGGGAGAGAGGAGGGGAGAGGAGGGGGGGGGGGGGGTTGCGGGGGGAGAGAGGAAGGGAGAGGGGGGGAGCCAATGGGTTGGGTGGGCAGCCAGGCAAACAGGCCGTACTATTTGCAGCAATCACTCAGGCTAGACGCTGGTCACGAAGGGGCAGAACGGGGAGGCCCCAATTCCCTTCTTGCAGTGAGCAACATGTCTCACCAAAACTCTACAGTGACTGTTAAGAAAAACTGCAAGTGCCACGCGCAAGGAACTGCACATGGCGTAGGAGACTGCACATGGCGTAGGAGACTGCACATGGAGTAGGAGACTGCACATGGCGTAGGAGACTGCACATGGAGTAGGAGACTGCACATGGCGTAGAAGACTGCACATGGAGTAGGAGACTCCACATGGAGTAGGAGACTGCACATGAAGTAGGAGACTCCACATGGAGTAGGAGACTGCACATGGCGTAGGAGACTGCACATGGCATAGGAGACTGCACATGGCGTAGGAGACTCCACATGGCGTAGGAGACTGCACATGGCGTAGGAGACTGCACATGGCGTAGAAGTCTCCACATGGCGTAGGAGTCTCCACATGGCGTAGGAGACTGCACATGGTGTAGGAGTCTCCACATGGCGTAGGAGTCTCCACATGGCGTAGGAGACTGCACATGGCGTAGGAGACTCCACATGGCGTAGGAGACTCCACATGGCGTAGGAGACTGCACATGGCGTAGGAGACTGCACATGGAGTAGGAGACTGCACATGGCGTAGGAGACTGCACATGGCGTAGGAGACTCCACATGGCGTAGGAGACTGCACATGGCGTAGGAGACTGCACATGGAGTAGGAGACTGCACATGGCGTAGGAGACTGCACATGGAGTAGGAGACTGCACATGGAGTAGGAGACTGCACATGGAGTAGGAGACTGCACATGGCGTAGGAGACTGCACATGGCGTAGGAGACTGCACATGGCGTAGGAGTCTCCACATGGCGTAGGAGACTGCACATGGAGTAGGAGACTGCACATGGAGTAGGAGACTGCACATGGAGTAGGAGACTGCACATGGCGTAGGAGACTGCACATGGCGTAGGAGACTGCACATGGAGTAGGAGACTGCACATGGCGTAGGAGACTGCACATGGCGTAGAAGACTGCACATGGCGTAGGAGACTGCACATGGCGTAGGAGACTGCACATGGCGTTGGAGACTGCACATGGCGTAGAAGACTGCACATGGAGTAGGAGACTGCACATGGCGTAGGAGACTGCACATGGCGTAGAAGACTGCACATGGCGTAGGAGACTGCACATGGCGTAGGAGACTGCACATGGCGTTGGAGATTGCACATGGCGTAGGAGACTGCACATGGTGTAGGAGACTCCACATGGTGTAGGAGACTCCACATGGCGTAGAAGACTCCACATGGTGTAGGAGACTCCACATGGCGTAGGAGACTCCACATGGCGTAGGAGACTCCACATGGCGTAGAAGACTCCACATGGTGTAGGAGACTCCACATGGCGTAGGAGACTTCACAGGCCGCTGCTGAGCGCTACTCCACCAATCGACACTGCAAAGCCACTCTGCAATACGTCGACACCAGTGAGGAAATCTCCCACCAATTGGCCAGATACATCGGCAGCAACGAGGCCGCCTGGAGGAACTTCCACTTTCTCATTCGAGAGAGGTGCCCACCCGTCCAGCACCTGGCAGAGCATCTCGAAAATGCACAGAGGATCTACGTCAACCCAGACAACTTGCAGCTGTGCATCGACCCCCAAGACAAACGACTGTAACAGCTTTCTTCAAACTGTCAAGAAGATATATTTGCGAAGACACTGCTCCACTACAACTTCCGCAGCACTAAGCCTGGACCCAGAGAGAAACGCCGTAATGGAGGAAACAAGGAGCCAATGTCGAGGGTCATCCAGGGATCAAGAAAGACACAACACTGGGAAGAGTTTTCATGGTACACTCTGCCTACAACCCCTAGAATTTTGTCACTCACTTTGAAGGAGGAGGAGGAGAAGGAGGAGGAGGAGGAGGAAGAAGTGGAGGAGGAGGAGGAGGAGGAGGAGGAGGAGGAGGAGGAGAAGGAGGGGGAGGGGGAGGGGGGGGGAAAGGAGGAGGAGGAGGAGGAGGAAGAGGAGGAGGAGGAAGAGAAGGAAGAGGAGGAGGAGGAGGAGGAGGAGCAGAAGAAGCAGCAGCAGCACCAGGAGGAGGAGGAGGAGCAGCAACAGCAGGAGGAGGAAGAGGAGCAGCAGCAGAAGCAGGAGGAGGAGGAGTAGCAGGAGCAGGAGCAGCATTAGCAGCAAGAGGAGGAGGAGCAGCAGCAGCAGCAGCAGGAAGAGGAGGAGGAGGTTGAGCAGCAGCAGGAGAAGGAGCAGCAGCAGGATAAGCAGCAGCAGCAACAGGAGCAGGAGGAGAAGGAGGAGGAGGAGGCGGAGGAGGCGGAGGAGGCGGAGGTGGAGGAGGTGGAGGAGGAGGAGGAGGAGGAGGAGGAGGAGGAGGAGGAGGAGAAGGAGGAGGAGGAGGAGGAGGAGGAGGAGGAGGAGGCAGAGGAGGAGGAGGATGATGATGAGGAGGAGGAGGAGGAGGGGGAGGAGGAGGAGGAGGAGGAGGAGGAGGAAGGAGGAGGAGGAGGAGGATAACGAGGAGGATGAGGATAACGAGGAGGAGGAGGATAAGGAGGAGGAGGAGGGGGGGGGAGGGGGAGGAGGAGGGGATAAATCCGCTATCATCTGCTTCCTTACATCTCTCTCCTCTCTATTCTGTCATTTCACCCTCCGGACAGTTGGTCATCTTAGGCCATACTCCCGCGTAGCGGGTGTGGCGTGTGTAACTGATGAAGCCCGCTAGTTCACAAAAATTCGGACGGACAGTTTGTTTCTGTTTGGTTTTGTTGTTGTTGTTGTTGTTGTTGTTTTGGGGGGGAGTTGGGGGGAGGGGGAGGTGTTGGTGGGAGGGCAGGTTTTTATTCTGATCTTTTTGACCATATGATCATGATATGTATTTGTATTTAGGCACAAGTCTTGACAGACTGGTTGTGAAATGTACCAGTGAAGTTCGCGCTGACCGGATTCTAGTCTTTTTCACACATTTGCTCTAAATACTCAAAAGTTCGTAGGAATATAAAGCAACATCATTGAAGATGAGAAGCACCGGTTCACAGTATTGCAATGGGTTGTTCCGACCTCTCTCGTTCTTTCAGTACTAATGGGAAATATTCGCGGACTTTGAACTCATGTTGATATTACGCGCCCCAGCAAGAGGCACTCCAACTCCAAGTGTTGACAACTCGTCTGAAAGACTTGTGCTTCATGCTTCCCCGAACAGGCTATGGAGCATCCGGACAGATCGGCTGGGAAAAATGAACAACGTACAAAGGAGCAGTCTCTATCTAAAGTCCTTTACC
This sequence comes from Theodoxus fluviatilis, assembly GCA_034096865.1. NCBI lineage: Eukaryota > Metazoa > Mollusca > Gastropoda > Cycloneritida > Neritidae > Theodoxus > Theodoxus fluviatilis. The sequence continues at coordinate 65,917 of JAWQFJ010002604.1, forward strand.
AGGAAAGGAGTCGTGTATGACGACACTTACTGGTTTTGAGACACTGCGCAGATATATAAGTAGGGGTCAAGGTTGACTGTATGGCTCGGTTGAAGAGTTTGAACATTTATCCATGTGCCAGCATAGATGTTTTTAAATTTCAAAGTCGGACTCCAACTGCGCTTCTAGCGAGCAGCCAAAAATCAATTGAGGCTATGCTGTAAGTGGTACTATGCTGTAAGTGGTACTATGCTGTAACTTTGTAAGTGGTACAACTGTAAGTGGTACTATGCTGTAAGTGGTACTATGCTGTAAGTGGTACTATGCTGTAAGTGGTACTATGCTGTAAGTGGTACTATGCTGTAAGTGGTACTATGCTGTAAGTGGTACTATGCTGTAAGTGGTACTATGCTGTAAGTGGTACTATGCTGTAAGTGGTACTATGCTGTAAGTGGTACTATGCTGTAAGTGGTACTATGCTGTAAGTGGTACTTTCACCGCAAAGCACTCACTCGATGCGATCGAAGTGATGTGGCTTTCTCGTGATCTCGAGGGGAGGGGTGGGGAGATCCCCTTCTGTTTCGTCAGATCGTTGTCTATCAAACATTGTAGCATAGAAGATGAACGGAAGGCTCCGAAACAAGCGAACATTTCATAGAGTTGGACGCTATGAGCATGTCCCGTGCAATCTGGAAAAACTGAGTCGTAATCACCTTTCGTCTTTGACAGCGCCCAGCGAAACTCATTGTGGCCTTGTGCCGTGTATCATTTTAAAGAAAATTTACAGACTTTCATGGTGGTACCAATATCCCCAAATGTGACAAGTGTCACACAATACTCATTTCATGGTGGAGAGTCACAATGGACTTCGATGCAATGTGACCGTGCTCGTTCTTGGGAAAACGCACAGCTGCTCTAATCGACGACGACGTGGCTCCTTCCTTCTCCGAAGGACAGATAATGACGGCGTAATCTCATTGGCTGCTCAGACGTCGTTTAAAAGTAGGCTCTATCTGACTGGGGTTACTTTAAAAAAACTCCAACCAAACTCTTGCAGTTCCATGCAGTCCGTCTACTCGTCTCCAGTGATGGCAAGAACGGAGCCCTCGATGCTCATTTTCTTTCTGCTGACCATCTCTGTTCACTGGGGCTCCTGCACTTCTACCATCCCTGCGACACCAGTTTCAACGCCCCCTTCCACCATCCACACCCTGCCGCCCTGGTGGCTTTTCCCTTCTGTCTCCTCCTCGATCACTTCCTCCTCACAGCCTGCGAACATCTCGCCCACACCGTCGCCCAAGACGTGCTTCGCGTGTGAGGACTTGCTGGACCCGCGCACGTGCAACGTGACCATGAAGTGCCAGGACTGGACAGACCAGTGCTACGTGGAGGCAGTGTCCACAGTCAGTCTGCAGGTGGTGCACCAACTGGGCTGCGCAGTGCGGAAGCTGTGCCAGGAAGCCCAGCTCAACCAGGGCCACGTGGGCACCGTCTTTGGCAGGAGGCAGGTGAGGCACCGTCTATGGCAGGAAACAGGCGAGGCACAGAGTCTGGCAGGCGGCAGGTTAGGCACAGAGTCTGGCAGGAGGCAGGTGAGGCACCGTCTTTGGCAGGAGGCAGGTGAGGCACCGTATTTTGCAGGAGGCAGGTGAGGTACTGTGTTTGGCAGGAGGCAGGTGAGGTACTGTGTTTGGCTGGAGGCAGGTGAGGCACAGAGTCTGGCAGGAGGCAGGTGAGGTACTGTGTTTGGCTGGAGGCAGGTGAGGTACTGTGTTTGGCTGGAGGCAGGTGAGGTACTGTGTTTGGCAGGAGGCAGGTGAGGCACCGTGTTTGGCAGGAGGCAGGTGAGGCACCGTCTTTGGCAGGAGGCAGGTGAGGCACCGTCTTTGGCAGGAGGCAGGTGAGGCACCGTCTTTGGCAGGAGGCAGGTGAGGCACCGTCTTTGGCAGGAGGCAGGTGAGGCACAGAGTTTTGCAGGAGGCAGGTGAGGTACTGTGTTTGGCAGGAGGCAGGTGAGGCACCGTGTTTAGCAGGCGGCAGGTGAGGTACCGTCTTTGGCAGGAGGCAGGTGAGGCACAGAGTTTTGCAGGAGGCATGTGAGGCACCGTGTTTGGCAGGAGGCAGGTGAGGCACCGTGTTTGGCAGGAGGCAGGTGAGGTACTGTGTTTGGCAGGAGGCAGGTGAGGTACCGTCTCTGGCAGGAGGCAGGTGAGGTACCGTCTTTGGGAGGTGGCAGGTGAGGCACCGTGTTTAGCAGGCGGCAGGTGAGGCACCGTCTTTGGCAGGAAGCATGTGAGGCACCGTGTTTGGCAGGAGGCAGGTGAGGCACCGTGTTTGGCAGGAGGCAGGTGAGGTACTGTGTTTGGCAGGAGGCAGGTGAGGCACCGTGTTTAGCAGGCGGCAGGTGAGGCACCATCTTTAGCAGGAAGCATGTGAGGCACCGTGTTTGGCAGGAGGCAGGTGAGGCACCGTGTTTGGCAGGAGGCAGTTGAGGCACGGTGTTTGGCAGGAGGCAGGTGAGAGACGAATGGCGGTCTTAGAAAATGCAGAATACCCATTCAGAGTCTGGCATTTGTGCGGGTCGTTGATTGCTCAGTGAAGTGGCAAAAAGGCAGACGAAGTTTGTGGTATGACGAGGCGAATCTGGTGGGAGTGGTGGCAGTGCTAATGGAGGGGATGAGGTTGTAGAGTTTACAGTGCCTGTGATGGGTGGAGGTTGGGAATGAAGAGATGGAGGAGAGGGGTACTGGAAGATAGGTAAACGTGGTTGTGGTATTTGTGGTTAAGTCTCTCTCTCTCTCTCTCTCTCTCTCTCTCTCTCTCTCTCTCTCTCTCTCTCTGTGTGTGTGTGTGTGTGTATGGTGTGTGTGTGTGTGTGTGTGTGTGTGTGTGAGAGAGAGAGAGAGAGAGAGAGAGAGAGAGAGAGAGAGAGAGAGAGATTTCTATTGATAGCGTGATGTTCCGACTGTCATTAAATTGTCATTGTTTTACACACTCACTGGCGAACCCTTTTTATTTCTAAATACGTTAGTAGTTCCGACCACTCGCTGATGCCTACCTACCCATCCTCCACATAACATTTGTTTAAGTGTATCTTTGATGTTATTAGTTGCACATACTCTTTCTTGGGTTGTATATATTCATTCTATTTTCTTACTCACGTAATTGTGTAGCTTCTACCATTGCATGTCTTTAAAACGTACATATGATCTTACTCTTTTCTCCATTTGTGACACGATCTATTTCCGTTAGGACAAATACATGATTACTTCACGTAGCCTCATTTAATGTAACATTATTGCTGAAGCAGTATAGAACTCCATCTGGGAACCCCCTGTGGGTTGGGGGTCGGAATACCCCCCACCGTGTCTCCCTACGCGATTCGTTAGAGGCGAATGACTATGGACATTGTGACTTGATTAGCGTTTACTCTAACTAGTTTATTTGATTTTGTGCTTAATGGTCTTACATAGCCTACAAAGGCTGATAGGCCGTAAAACTCCATTCATTTCCAATCTGGGAGCCGAGTCAGAGACCGCACCCTCTGGTAGCACGGGACCACGGCCTGTCCCTTCACTTCGTGGCCGAGTGGTCATCGCGCTTGACCTGCAGTCGCTTGCGGCTAGTGGTGTGGTATTTGTAGCTGCGCGGATCCTAGAGTTGCATCCTCCAGCTAGGCGCTCCACTCACATTGCTTCCCCCCACCCAGGAGTAAAACGGGTACCTGTGAGGGCTGAGCTGGAATATTGGGATGGATAACTTTGGCGAGTTCATCCGCAGCCTGGTTGCATGCTCCCCGGGAAGTTGAGATGGTGTTGGAGTGATAAAAAGAGGTAGCCCGATGACCAGGGGGTAATTGTGTGCGGTTTGTGCATCCATCAATGGGTGGAAAAGTCGCAGTGTAATAAAGAGCACCTTCTCCTTTACCTTTCATTCAGGTGGTCCCAGACTGCAGATCAATAGTTCACACGGTGTTAAGGAAGCTCCGTCTAAGTCAATTTTTTTCTTTTGTTGGCACGTCATAGACGTTGAACCAACGCTCACGCACTCACGAAGGTGCATCACAGATGTTCAACTTGTACATGCATACTCATTCACGCACACATACATGTACACATGCACGCACACACAGGGTTACAACACATAGTAACGACACAGGGAAGCAACCGATAAGAAATTAAAGAAATTATTAATCCAGAGTTTTCCCTTCCCGGGGATTGAACCACGGCACTGCGCCTCGCACATAATCAAGCGCCACAGCTTGCTCGCCTAAATCCGCCTGTCAAAAGACAGGGTTTCAACAGGCCAGTAGATGTTGAGGAGCTGACTATGCACTCATGCAAGAGGGAAGACTACTGGATGTGGGGCTGCCTGGAGCTGGTGATCTAAATATCAATAGTTAACATGGTGTTAAGGAAGTTCCTTCTGTCTTTTTTCCCCCCTTTTGTTGGCACGTCATAGTCGGTGACTCACGCAGTCACGAAGGTGCATCATAGATGTCCAAGACTGATTCCCCGTTTCCAGGCGGACACGGGGTGGACCGCCTGCGTGAGCTGCTGCGAGGGAGACCTCTGCAACAGACGCTTCTGCCAGGACAACTGTAGAGCCCAGCCCTGCCAGAACAACGGCACGTGCAGCACCTCAGGCCTGGCCTCCTACAACTGCACGTGTCCTCCCGGCTTCCAGGGAGACAACTGCGAGCGCAACGTGGACGAGTGCGCCAGCTCTCCCTGCCAAAATGGCGGCACGTGCGCGGACGGCGTCAACGGCTTCGCGTGCACCTGTCCTGTCGGTTACTATGGAGACACATGTCTGGCCAGTCAGTGCGACAGCAGTCCCTGCGTCAATGGCGACTGTCTGGTAGACAACAGCAACGGCAGTTTCGTATGTAAATGCTACGCAGGCTATGAAGGAAGGAACTGTCAGGTAAGAGAGACACATCAATGCAGGAATGAACGAACGAATGAATGAATGAATGAATGAATGAATGAATGAATGAATGAATGAATGAATGAATGAATGAATGAATGAATGAATGGATGAATTATTGATGAGGAATGGATGCAGAAATGAAAGAAGGGACGAATCATTGGATGAAGGAATGAATAGAGAGATGAATGGACCGATGACTGGATAGAAATGAATATGGAATGTTTAACTCTTAGAGAGGCAATGCATGAATGAGCAAACACTGGTTTGCCTGAATAAAGAATTTAACAAACGAACAAAAGATCGAATACCCCGACTTTGCTTACAGCTTCGTACACGTCTCACGATTTCTCATGAAAACATATTCATGTCAACTGCCGACCTAAAAAAATGTTCCCGCCCTCTCCTCTCCGCAGACGAACATCGACGACTGTCGCTCCAGCCCCTGCACCCACGGAGGACGCTGCACAGACCTGGTGGCCGACTTCCGGTGCGAGTGTCCGCTCAAGTTCAAGGGCAAGCAGTGCGAGTCGGAGCACACAGAGCTGGTGTGCATGGCCTGCCAGGGAATCCGCAACCTGGCCGACTGCTGGAACTACACGCTGTGCGCCCCTGGCGAGCAGTGCTACACCTTCCACACCATGACGGTGGCAGGCGTGGCGGAGTACACCATGGGCTGTCGGCCCCAGGCCTTCTGCAATGCCCTCCCCACCGTCCTGCCGCCGCCCTCACCTCAGCTCCAAGGCAGGCAAGTGGCCCACCAGATCACTCTCTGCGCAGAGTGCTGCAACGAGGACCTCTGCAACAGGAGGCTCTGCTCCACGGGAGCCAGCGTCTCGCATTGCTTGCAGTGCCAGGGTGTCAGGAGCGTGGACCAGTGTCGAAACGCCGGTGCTTGCCCCGCCTCGGGAATCTGTTACATGGAGGAAGTCCTGGACCCCAGGACGGGAGAGAGGCTGCAGAACTTTGGTTGCATGCGGGAGGGTTTCTGCCACTTCCTGTCCACCCTGACTGGCGTCAACGCCACGGCCGTGGCCCAGCTGAAGGGCGGGGACACGGACTGCTTCCGCTGCTGCAGTGGTCACTACTGCAACGGGCACCACTGCAACGCCTGCACGAGCCAGCCCTGTCTGTCGGGGGGAACGTGCGTTGACCAGGGCGACACCTTCACGTGCCGCTGTCCCTTGGGCAAGAGCGGAAAGTTCTGTGAAATCTAGTTGTATAGTGCCAAGTCTTTGAAGACACAGAGGGACCGTGCCTTTATATATTAAGTTTAGAAATAGGTACGCTATGCTTACCCCACACTTTGTTGGGCATATCTGGGCATAGAGTTTGTTTTTCCACATCGTTTTGCTGGAAAGGGGTATGGCAAACGTATCATTTATTATTACAGTTATTAAATTTACCTATGTTACCCTAACTGGTAAAAGTAACAGATCGAAAAGTATTTTCATGGTTTCCGTTAACATAACTTGTGATATGAAACTTTGTAGTTATCGTGCCTGATGAAATCTCTTTTTTTCCAACGCTCCTTACGGCAGCAGTCTGTGAACGTTGTGTCTGATCATTTGGTTGTATTCCAGTCCCTCCAGGGAATAATGCTGATGGTAAGAAAGGAGATAACCGGAGAGCATTCTGAGAGCGCATACCTTCACCAGAGACGCCACGATTTATCTTCCCACACCTGCATAGTTTAGCTCTTCCAGTCTGTCCCAGCTTGCAGTCTTGGAGTATGGAACGCCACCCCCGACATCATTCATACGTTGACGTCTTCAACTTCGTGATGTGGGATAAAATGTATCTTTATGCTTGTAATTCCAAAACTTTATTACAGATAACCTTAAGAATTTAATGGTATGTTTCTTTGGGGAAAGGTTGACCTTCCACCAAATTTTATCAGATTTGTTTTTGGACTTTTTGAGTTATTTTGCCAAATAACGAACCGAGGATGAAAATAACCCCCTTGGTGCTCAAACCACGGGCAATTGTACGCATTTTTTCATGACGAATTTTATCGTGATTTGTATAGGATCACTACAACTGTATTCATCGATATTTAAAACGTGCAGGTAACAATTACAATCGATAGTAGTAACTCCGGCTTTAAAAGGTTGTCTTCACAACAGCAAAGATGTTCCATGATGAACTTCTCTCAGGGGTTTCCATATGTATGTTACAGCTGATTGAGGAATGTTCTTCAGGATTAAAGACGTAAAAGGATGTTTTTATGAGGGTTTCATGATGTGATTCTCATTATTCTCGTTTCTTAACGCCATAATGTTCTGTCCGCTTTTTGTACAACGCACATTTAGCAACTACGATGTGATCCTTGATTCGACATGTAAAACTCTGAGTGCACGAGAGGTCAGCAGTCAATGAACTGCTGCTTATAGTGGTACTGCTATTATGAAATGAACATATAATAGGTTCTGGTCCAGTGGTTAGAGCGCTCGCCCGCTTTCGCTTGCAGCTAGCGGAAGCGGAGTTCAAATCTGCATTTTCTAGAGTTGCATCTCGGGCAAGGTGTTCACCCGCATTGCCTCTCCTACCGAGGAGTTAAAGCGGTTACTGGGCGCTGCACATCGTTGACCGGGAGTGAAATTACCCGTGAAAAATTTCTTCCGCTGTGAAAAAATAGAGGATGAAATAAAGATGATGTATTATCTTATACTATAACTGAACGAGAGGTCAAAGGAGAATATTAACAATGTGTTAAGATAAGATAAGACCTGTCAGTATCGAGTCGTTTCTCGTTGCTTAACCTTGAATATGACACAAACAGCCTCACTTTAAACTACCCAGTGTGCATTTAATCAACAGTATACTCAGTGCATTTACTGGTTGACTTTTCCAGAGGGAAAACAAGTCATAATTCTTTTTGAAGTCAAAGTCCAACACCGGCTCATATTCCTTTGACTAGCGTATCATAGTCTGGAGATCGCACCTTTCATGGTGCGCTGTAGCTAACTGTGCCTGCTTTGAAGTGCGGTACATTGTTGTTGCTATTCTATGACTGCTGCGACTTGTCTCTTTGGTAAGGTCCTGTCTGTACAGGGGTCCTCTTTGGTAAGGTCCTGTCTGTACAGGGGTCCTCTTTGGTAAGGTCCTGTCTGTACAGGGGTCCTCTTTGGTAAGGTCCTGTCTGTACAGGGGTCCTCTTTGGTAAGGTCCTGTCTGTACAGGGGTCCTCTTTGGTAAGGTCCTGTCTGTACAGGGGTCCTCTTTGGTAAGGTCCTGTCTGTACAGGGGTCCTCTTTGGTAAGGTCCTGTCTGTACAGGGGTCCTCTTTGGTAAGGTCCTGTCTGTACCGGGGTCCGCCTAGCTTGCGCCGAGAAGTCGGTCCAC
>JAWQFJ010002604.1:76669-81669 GCA_034096865.1 Theodoxus fluviatilis
ACAGATAGGTTCTTTCTACACACAGTCTTTTATCTAGACCCCACAGCTCCGAGCCATAGAGCAATAAAATCTACATCTAGGCATCATATAATCGAATGTGGAGGGGGGTGGGTGTGTGTGTGTGTGTGTGGGGGGGGGGGGGGGGGGGTAGGATAGAAATTGGCATGAAAAGCGTTAAGACCCCACGTGGTTCTGAGTAGTTGAACTGTTTTCTTCGTGGCCTTCACCATTTGGAGGTCAAGGGTGTAGCTATAGAAAGCCTGGTAGCAAATATAAAACCTATGTGTTTATTTGGTAGACTGCCTCGGTCTCCAATCTGTGTCTCCCAGGTATCATCTTACGCTTCGGCCTAGGAATCCCCCTCCCAAAATACATTACTTGTGGGGGGTTTTGTGTTTACGGTTAGGCCAAGTTCACTAGACACATGGTACAGATGACCTATTTGGCATTGCAAACCTTATGTGGTGGAGTGTAATACAACACCATTTGCAAAAATTATTTTAAAATAACTCTCAACCGACCCTGGCAGAAGGTGCTCACCATGGCGCCCATATCAGCGCCGTCGTTAACATCTTTATAAAACTTATCCGTGGTAGCGGTCAGTCACTAGTTATGAATTAGTCTACCCTTTCCCAAATTAGATTGTAGAGATTTTTTCCACTGAGAGGAGAGGTAACAAGAAAATACATTCACATCTTTGGGGTGGGTGGGTGGGTGGTGGTGGTGGTGGTGGTGGTCGTGGTAGTCGTGGTGATGTGTGTGTGTGTGTGTGTGTGGGTGTGGGTGTGTAGCAAGAACTTCAAGAGAAGCTAGACGTCTGACGGCCTTCAGAGGAAGAGCCCCCACCCACCCCACCCCCACTCCCAGCCCCCTACCCCCCACCCCACCCCCCGTCTTCAAGAGTGTTTCGGCCCTGTAAATTTTTTATCTTCTTTATTTTCTCTCAGAGGAGAATTAAGAGAAAATTGCATTCACATCTTGTTTCTAATAGTGTTCTGAATGTTCGTGATGTTAAATTATTGCACACACAACACGTCCGTATAGCTGCGTGTAGCAGCATATGCTGTTGAATCTTCGTTAAAAGGGGGAAAATATTACCATTCAGACCCTTATACTACCAAATTTGAAGAAAAAAACCCTGTAAGAATATTGAGCGTCTGAATGTGCATTCGGGTCTTAAGTCGAGATACAGAGATACAGACAGCCCTGTAACATCAGTTGGGATTAACTAGGTGCATTTTCTGTTTTGGTTATTTTCTGCATCCATTAACCCTTTAGAATTGATCTGCTGCCGATACACTATGCCAATCAACATATAATGCCGTAAAAATGTATTTTAATCAGCCCAATTCCCTGAACACTTTAAGATGATAAGGATTCAGTTAACACAGCTAAGGCTTTTCCCGTAGCGCGATGGCTTCTACTCGTACCGTCGTATCATTCATCACTGCAAAGCTCAATGAATTCTACATGGCTTCTACTCGTACTGTCGTATCATTCATCACTGCAAAGCTCAATGAATTCTACATGGCTTCTACTCGTACTGTCGTATCATTCATCACTGCAAAGCTCAATGAATTCTACATGGCTTCTACTCGTACTGTCGTATCATTCATCACTGCAAAGCTCAATGATTTCTACACGGCTTCTACTCGTACTGTCGTATCATTCATCACTGCAAAGCTCAATGATTTCTACATGGCTTCTACTCGTACCGTCGTATCATTCATCACTGCAAAGCTCAATGATTTCTACATGGCTTCTACTCGTACTGTCGTATCATTCATCACTGCAAAGCTCAATGATTTCTACATGGTTTCTACTCGTACTGTCGTATCATTCATCACTGCAAAGCTCAATGATTTCTACATGGCTTCTACTCGTACTGTCGTATCATTCATCACTGCAAAGCTCAATGATTTCTACATGGCTTCTACTCGTACTGTCGTATCATTCATCACTGCAAAGCTCAATGATTTCTACATGGCTTCTACTCGTATCGTCGTATCATTCATCACTGCAAAGCTCAATGATTTCTACATGGCTTCTACTCGTACTGTCGTATCATTCATCACTGCAAAGCTCAATGATTTCTACTCTCTTCCAATAGTGAAATGTTCCGTTGTAGCCTCGCCTGTTTATCATTATGAATAGAAAGCGAATCAGTTGTGAAGTTGGACCAGTTAGTTAGAAGTGCCTTACTTACGCCTGTGTAGCACTTTTCTCCAACTTCGACTTTAGTGCGGTGTTTATCCACAAAAAAGAGTAAATTCATGACATTTCAAGATACGAACATAGTTTTGGTAGGCTACAATTGGAAGGCTTCATCTCTTGGTTCTAAATTGATTCAGAGAACTACATACGGCTTGAGCCGCTCGATGCCCCCCTCGTCAGCTGGAACCCCTGGCTGTGGAGCTTTCGGGGCCTGCTCCAGTAGCTCAGCCAGGGGCGGCCCCAAGCAGCCATGTTGGCAACCGGGGGGCATCGGAAGGTTGATCAATCAGGTTCTTGTCTGCCAGATCCACAGGGACGCGGATTCGGCCACCCTTTGCAGTTCCCTCACTACCTGACTGACCTCCTGAGACCTGGCGCCCAGCTCTCGCAGAAAACGGATGATGAACCCTTCTACAATTCCTCTGCATCCCACCTCTATCGGCAACGTCCGGCAAACCCACCCTCATTGCTGACAGTGGTCCAAAAATTCCTAAATTTTCAAAAACCGATAATGACCTGTTTTGTGGTGGTCTGTCACAAATTAACTAGGGCATATCGATTAACCAGCAAACTGTAATCTCTGTCAAATAAAGTAGGACACATGAGTGGGTTAGCCTTCCACTGACTGGAATCGTCCGAGAATAGGGGTGTGATGTTAGTCGTTTAATTCGCAGTGACTCCCACACCAAATTATTACGTGCTCGCTAGCTCACATACGCAATCTTGGACGGTTATTCCGCACACAGAATGACAATAACATGTGAATAATTGACAAACTGGTGTACACAATGCGCTTTCAGCTGAGTTGGGTTGCGATAAATATCATACTTGCAGCAGTCGTCAAGGCGATTCGGCCCTGTTTCGAGCATAAACGCCTATGAAATAACGCAGCCAATCAGATGCCGTTGCCTACCAGCGGCGTGGGGACCCCTCTTCTTGGACGAGTCCACTAGTGTGGCCCATCAGTGGAAGGCTAACAAAAGAGGTTACCCTGTAACTGAATTTTGTTGAGAAATTACGTGCGTTGTAAAGATTAACCTTGAAGCTGTTTTGTCTATCAAACTACGTAGGACAAATGGGCTAACTATGAAACTGAATTGTTTGTCAATTTAAGTAGGGTATTAAGAATTAACCCTTAAACTACATGTACTGAAGCACATATTGAGGGTAAATATTCCTGCCCTCTTTGTGTGTGGTGGTTTTTTAAATAACGTTTTTCAAAACACTGCAGATTTGTATATCACAGAGTTGACTCCCATATGTTGATGGTGAAAGGGTCGGAAAGGTCACTACCTCCTTTAGTAGGCCTATAGGGTCTCGGTTGCACATGAGTACCGCAACTAGCAGCACTGACCGATAGTACACGGTCAGCCCCTCAGCCTCTACTCGCGTGTTGAAATGAGTACACGGTCAGCCCCTCAGCCTCTACTCGCTTGTTGAAATGAGTACACGGTCAGCCCCTCAGCCTCTACTCGCGTGTTGAAATGAGTACACGGTCAGCCCCTCAGCCTCTACTCGCGTGTTGAAATGAGTACATGGTCAGCCCCTCAGCCTCTACTCGCGTGTTGAAATGAGTACACGGTCAGCCCCTCAGCCTCTACTCGCTTGTTGAAACGATTGGGGTTTGATTATGTGCGAGTGTCGTGTTCTATCCCTGGGATAGGAAAAATCTGGGTTAATGAAAATTTTTAGACAATGTCATACTTGCTGCAACCCTGTGTGGTAAATCTGTATGTGAGTGAATAATACTTGATGAACATCTACGATGCACCTACCCCTCTGTGTGACTGCGTTATCTTTGGTTTAACGTCTACGACGTGCCAAAGCAACAACAAAAAGTATCTACAAGAAATTTCCTTGCCTTCCATCTTGTCTACGCCCCCTGTGGGTTGGGGGTCACAATACACCCACCGCGTCTCCCTACACCGCGTCTCCCTACACCGCGTCTCCCTACACCGCGTCTCCCTACACCGCGTCTCCCTACACCGCGTCTCCCTACACCGCGTCTCCCTACACGATTCGTAAGAGGCGAATAAATAGGGACATCGTGACTCGAATTGCGCTTACTTGGAACTCTTCTTGTGATTTTCGTGCTTAATGGCCTTACATAGCCTACAAAGGCTGATATGGCCGTAAAACTCCATCCATCCATCTCGTGTACAATACAGATCTGTAGTGTTTGCACACCGTCGGCGATTTGGCATTATCTTTCGACACACTGCAAGCAACAGGACGTGAGTGCATGTCCTTCCATTTTTCCTCTCTCCTTGAGACTGCGTAGTGACTTTGGTAAGAATTGTGGAGAGCAAAATTGATGTTCTCCATACAATTGTAGCTGCTCAACGCCTTCCCCATCAGCTGCAACGCCAGCAGGCGCGCTGCCAAGGTAGAGACGTGACGTTACGTGATCCAAATTTGGTCGTACAGGATGACCGTGCGCCGATCCCGTTTTGCCGCTCTCGCTCACGTACCGCTCCGTGGCGTCTGTCGTGAACGCTCGGCAGCTGATCGTGGAGCGTCCAGGGTCTGCTCCAGCATCTTGCCACAGGCAGCCCCTAGCAGAGCTGGGTTTCCCAGGACTATGGAAGTGCAATCCAAAGTAATCCAAAAGACATTTCCGGTCTTTTTTCTAAGTCATCGACACTACAATCATACGCAGGGGCGGACGAGGGGGGTGGGGTGGGGTGGGGGGTTCCGGGGTTTCCGGAACCCCCCCCCCCCAACAGAAAAATAAAAAATAAAAAAAATAAAAAAAAAAAAATATATTTTTTCTTCAGTAACAAAAT
>JAWQFJ010002604.1:91669-96669 GCA_034096865.1 Theodoxus fluviatilis
TGGTGCGCATGCTGATGATACGGTCAGCCATCCCCTTCACATCCTTCAGCCTGGCAAAAGAAACATAACAAGAAGGGCAAAGCCCATACGACTCACATGCTTGACCTTGACCTTTATATGACCTTGACCTTCAGGTGACCTTCAAGGTCAAGGTCAAACAACTAAACCTACCAATGACATCATACACAAAGAAATGCTTTACACATTTTTCCTACCAAAATACATGTGACCTTGACCCAAGGTCAAGGTCATCCAAGGTCATGCAACACAAAGCTGTTAATTCAAGACATAGGAAGCACAATGGTGCTTATTGGCACTTTCTACCATGAGATATAGTCACTTTTAGTGGTTCATTACCCCATTTTGGTCACATTTCATAAGGGTCAAAGTGACCTTGACCTTGATGATATGTGACCAAATGTGTCTCATGATGAAAGTATAACATGTGCCCCACATAATTATTAAGTTTGAAACAGTTATCTTCCATAGTTCAGGGTCAAGGTCACTTCAAAATATGTATACAATCCAACTTTGAAGAGCTCCTGTGACCTTGACCTTGAAGCAAGGTCAACCAAACTGGTATCAAAAGATAGGGCTTGCTTTGACCTATATACCACTTGTAGCTAAGGTCGCCATTCTCAATAACGTGGGAGAAAATTGGGAAAATGTGAAAAATGACTGTTTTTGAGACCACATTTATGGCTCCTGTGACCTTGACCTTGAAGCAAGGTCAAGTCACTATGTATGTTTTTTGAGGCCTTGTCATCATACACCATCATGCCACATTTGGTGTTGATAGACTTAATAGTCTCCGAGAAAAATCCAACGTTTAAGTTTTTTACGGACGGACGCCCGCCCGCCCGGACGGACGCCCGGACGACACGGCTCAGTACATAGACTCACTTTTGCTTCGCATGTGAGTCAAAAATCACAAACTGGAATACAGAGTCACATTTTCAAAAGTCATGAGACGCTTGTCAAACAAAATTAAAGGGGTGCTTCCTTTGTTTTTTCCAAGTGATTGTTGTAATCATACACAACAACCATTTGGTCAGTTTTTGTATTTAAAAATTTCTTCTAAAACCGGACACTGCCTGTTATTTAATCTCAGGATTGCACAGTCTTCCCTGCTTAGCCCAGCTTACCACTCAGATCGAAGGTCAGGTGTGTTGAGGACCTTGGACACGATGCGGGCGCCGTGAACGGGGGGGTTGGAGTACATGGGGCGGATGATGATCTTCAGCTGAGACATAACGCGGGCTGCCTCCTCCTCCGACTCACAGATGATGGTGAAAGCACCAACACGCTCACCTGCGCAAAGCAACAATGATCTAAAGAGTTTCGATGCATTCATGACTGACTGCAGAGAATGCAACTCATTCAGTAACCCTTTCATCTGTCTCCTTGTTGTGAATCTACAAATATTTCCTTCATGATCCATCCATTTTGGATTTCCCTTTCTCTCAGAAGTGAAAAACCACAAAAAGACATCATTCTCTCCGATTTCCTTTTTCTCCCCAGGAAAATGGTGGGTTAGCTCTGCACTTTTCCTAGTCGGCACATTTTCTAAACTTAGCAGCCACACAGGAAGCAACAGGCAACTCTACCCCGAGGTCTACACTTCATCACCAAATTTGGAACCGAGTCTTTGGGAGGGAAATGTGAGGAGGAACAGCTTGCGCTAGGCTGATAGCTCGGTTGCTATGGGAGTGGCAGTGAGGCGTGGGAAAAAGGGTGATATGGGACATCAGGCCCCCCCCAAAAGAAGAAGTTGTGGGTACAGTAACCTGACCAACACTATTATTTTCCTGCTGACCCTAAACTTTTTTCCCCGATCATGAAAAAAGAAGAAGAAAAAAGAGAGTGATGTAAACAATGAACTGCATGCTGTCCCATATTCTCTGACCTATGAGCACTCATGGAACCCACTATTTCAGTGTGTTTTGTTTTGGTGTGTTTTCAGTGAAAGAAAGTTTTTGTCCTCTGTACATATCGTCACACGTTTTTAAGACTCCCTCTGTATGAATTTTGTATAATTTCTACAAGGGAACTGCAAAGCAATTCTCCTATCATGGAAGCATAAATAAAGTACTGTATTGTATTTGTGTTCATTTTGGCCTCTTCTAAAAAGAAGAGGAAAAAGTCCAGGCTACCCTACCAGCTTTTTTGTTTCCATGTTACCTTAACTACAACTTTTTCTCTCTTTTTTACTTTTTTCTTTTTCTTCTTCTTTTTTTTTGGGGTGTGTGTGTGTGTGTGGGTGTGTCAGTAGTCAGGCATTCCAGTGACAATGGACCCACTCACCATAGAGTCCCATGTTCTTGGCGAAGGACTGACACAGAGCCATCTGGTGCCCCTCCTTGATGAAGTGGCGCACGGCGAAGGCGTCCCTGTCAATGTCACCACTGGCAAAGCCCTGGTAGGCCATGTCAAAGAAGGGGAAGTGACCCTTCTTCTTGATGACATTACTCATCTCCTTCCACTGCTCGGGCTGTAGGAGACAGGAAGAGAAGGTTCTAGACTATTTGTCATAGAGAGGAATGACTGGAGTGCTTGTGACTGACAAGGCCCAGGGGAGGGCTGGTGGCTTGGTCCATGTTCTCGCCGGCCTAGTTCTGTGCCAAGACAGAATGGTCGGCAAGTGTGTGTACATCCATGGCATCATAGGATTCATACTGAGTACAGTCTTTGAGGGACTCTTGATCGTTTGCAAACATTTCACTTCATGAACTTTACAGCATGGCTGCCTTTAGAGACACTAGGGTCACACACACACACACACACACACACACACACACACACACACACACACACACACACACACACACACACACACACACACACACACACACACACACTCCCAACAGGCAATTTACTACACCCATTTATTACCTCCTTATCATGATTTGTACATTCATTCCTCTGAAGTGATCCATTCCTTATGCATTCATTCATTCATTTCAGTTACTCATGTATTCCTCCATCTATTTATGCATTCATTTTGCCATTATAATTAATTTTCTCATTCATTCCAATACATTTATCCATTCATTCCAATTCATTTATTCCATACATTATTTCGTTCATTCATTCATTCATTCATTCATTTATTCATTCATTCATTCATTCATGCCACTTTATTCATTCATGCCAATTCATTTAACCATTCACTCACTGTCACACCAATTCAATCATGTGTTCATTCATGCTATTCCATTCACTATTCATTTCAATTCTTTCCTTCCTTCCTTCCTGCATTCATTCATTCATTCTGAAGGGAAACCACCAGCAGAAACAGCTCCTCACCTTGGGGTCGACGCCCGTGGGATTGTGAGCGCAAGCATGCAGGACAACGACAGATCCTGCAGGCATGTTCTGTGAAAATCAAATACCAACCACATTGCAACAGCAGTGAAGGACAATTTTTCATGGCTCCACACCTCCAAAACAAAATCTGCAACATAGTTCATGCAATGGAATGGAATCTTTCAACAAAAAACAACTAGAGTAAATATAAGTGCAGAAACAGTGCAGAAACGGTTATCTGCAAAGAAGTTTAATCTGTCCATTGGCAGTTAAATCCTTGACTTGCGTCATAGCATAAAAATCTGGTAAATAATGATGAAATATTGATGTCATAAACACACAGATCATAAAGATATTATTTTGTTTTTGCAGATGCAAGTCATTCAAACAAAAACATTGCTGAGGCAAAGAAAGAAAATAGCAGTGGTTACAGTAACTCAACTGACCCTTTTTCCCCCCAGCCGACCCTAAAATTGTATTCTGATTATGTATTTAAAAAACACACACACACACACACACACAAAATGGAAATAAATAAAAGGAAAACAACAAACTGTGCACTGTTCCACCATCGTTATGAGCACTATTTAAGTTTTTTCAATTGTTTTCAGCAAAATATAATTTTTATGTCCAGATAAATCTACTGTACATGTATACATGACATTTTGTAAAACACATACACATCACAGTGTGCAATGTCATTATGGCATCCTTGAAAAGAGGTCAGGCCCACCTATTGACCCCCACCCCCCATGTTACCTTAACCACAACCTTTTTTCTCTTTTTGTGTGTGTGCCTAGAATACATTTTGCTCATGAGCAACATATAATCCCATGCATTTCTGTACCATGTTCTGAGCCATCTACCTGAAAAGACAAGCATATATACAAACAACCTGACCATTTTTCTGCAGAAACCTAGCAACATTTCCTGAAGACTAGAGTTGAATTCATATGAATTATATCACCCCAAATCAAGCAAATATAAAAACATGACCACCACAAAATGACTTGGTTCTCATAAACATACTAGATTTCCGTAAATGTGACCAGCCACGACAAAACCAGTGCTAAGTCATTTTTTTGACAAAATGGGGTTTTAATATTTTTAAATTCTGCATTCATTTCTGTTTGTTTTGATATAAGAATGAACTGTGTGAGTTAATTAGAATAGGAGTTACAGGCATTTCAAGTTGGGTACTGAAGCAGCGGTCATTTTGAAAAAACGGTCTCAGAAGATTTACCCTCTTCAGACATTAAACACCTTAGCAACGGTATTTCAAACTCCGTTTCCAAAAATAGGTGACCTTATTTTTCTTCGACATCCACAGAGCAGAAACGCCGAGAGAGCGGCCTTTCTAACGGTATATAACATGAAGATGTTCTGCAAGGGTTTAGGTGTGGCTATTGCTCCTAAAATGAGGCAATCGACGCTAATTACAGGGAGCTTTTGAAACAATACATAACACAAAAGTCTTTATTTTACCATCAAAATATATTTCTTCAAAATGTTTCCTTTGCTGGCATGATAGTTTGAACCATGTAGAATCTATTTTTTTCAAAAAGTGAAAATCACCCAGATTGACCCTCCCTGCCTTTTCTCAGATTTAGCACAAAATAGGGCTGCGTGACTTAGCACTGGTTTTGTCGTGGCTGGTCACAAATTCAGTTTGTAGATCTAGATGACGGTATGAG
>JAWQFJ010002604.1:101669-136669 GCA_034096865.1 Theodoxus fluviatilis
CATTGTCCTTCAAGGTCAAGGTCAAACAACTAAACCTATCAATGACATCATACACTAAGAACTGCTTTACACATTTTTCCTACCAAAATACATGTGACCTTGACCCAAGGTCAAGATCATCCAAGGTCACGCAACACAAAGCTGTTAATTCTAGACATAGGAAGCACAATGGTGCTTATTGGCACCTTCTACCATGAGATATGGTCACTTTTAGTGGTTCACTACCCCATTTTGGTCACATTTCATAAGGGTCAAAGTGACCTTGACCTTGATGATATGTGACCAAATGTGTCTCATGATGAAAGTATAACATGTGTACTACAACTTTATGAAGTTTGGAAGAGTTATCTTCCATAGTTCAGGGTCAAGGTCACTTCAAAATATGTATACAATCCAACTTTAAAGAGCTCCTGTGACCTTGACCTTGAAGCAAGGTCAAGTCACTGTGTATGTTTTTGTACGCCTTGTCATCCTACACTATCATGCCAAATTGGGTGTTGATAGACTTAATAGTCTCCGAGAAAAATCCAATGTTAAAGTTTTTTACGGATTAAAGGACGCCCGGACGCCTGGTCTGCCCGGACGCCCGGACGGATGCCTGGACGCCCGACGGATAACACAGGTGACCTATTATGAAAGTATAACATGTGTACTACAGTGTTATGAAGTTTGGAAAAGTTATCTTTCATAGTTCAGGGTCAAGGTCACTTCAAAATATGTATACAATCCAACTTTAAAGAGCTCCTGTGACCTTGACCTTGAAGCAAGGTCAATCAAACTGGTATCAAAAGATAGGGATTACTTTGCCCTATACACCATATATAGGTCAGGTATCCAATCTCAAAAACTTCAGAGAAAATTGGGAAAATGTGAAAAATGGCTGTTTTTTAGACAACATTTATGGCCCCTGCGACCTTGACCTTGAAGCAAGGTCAAGTCACTATGTATGTTTTTTGAGGCCTTGTCATCATACACCATCATGCCAAATTGGGTGTTGATAGACTTAATAGTCTCCGAGAAAAATCCAACGTTAAAGTTTTTCCCGGACGCCCGGACGCCCGGACGCCCGGACGGACGACACGGGTGAGTACATAGACTCACTTTTGCTTCGCATGTGAGTCAAAAAGGATCGGTCAAGTTACCGTACCTACAACTAATTTTTTCCCCCTCTTATCATGAGATACCTGGCAACAGCCAGCAGATCACTGAGTGCAAACACAAAATAGCTGGAGCTGCTATATGATCTCTATCAGCTGGAATTCCTGGCTCCAAGACACCTGGGGCCAAAGAATTTGTATTTACAATACAACAGACAGGTCCCTGCTGCAGGTGCAACTTGTATAATTATCTCTCATTCCTTCATTCACAAGTCTTCATCTCAGGCAAACATGTTAGATTGTTGTAGTTATTGGAAAATGAAAACAAAAACCAAGGTAGGTAGGTTGGCCTCAATTTTTATTTAATTTTAATTTATATTTTTTAGAAGAGGCCAAACTGAACATAAACCAAACTTTCTTTCACTGAAAACACCTCTTATGACTTAAATAGTGGATTCCCTGAGTGCTCAAAGGGCAGGGAAGATGGGACAGCATGCAGTTTATTGTTTACCATCAATTTTCTTCTCTTCTCTTTTTTTCTTCTTTTTTTTTTGCATGATAAAAAAAAATTAAGGGTCAGCAGAAAAAGGGGGTTTGTCCTGCTACCATAATCACATCTCTCTTTTTTTTCCTGATCATTTATTTTCCATCTTAGTTCTTAAGGTCCGGTAAGTCATTTACATGTTTCATTTCCCAGTCCTGTGAGGATTATGCAATTTGAAGAAAAAATCAGTCAAGTAACAGCCACGTGGGGTGGGGGGCTATGGGCAGTACAGGATTGAGCAGTGTGGGCGGTAATGGGCAGTACAGGATTGAGCAGTGTGGGCAGTAATGGGCAGTACAGGATTGAGCAGGGTGGGCGGTAATGGAGGGTACAGGATTGAGCAGTGTGGGTGGTAATGGGCAGTACAGGATTGAGCAGTGTGGGCGGTAATGGGCAGAACAGGATTGAGCAGGGTGGGTGGTAATGGAGGGTACAGGATAGATTAGGGTGGGCAGTAATGGGCAGTACAGGATTGAGCAGGGTGGGCGGTAATGGGCAGTACAGGATTGAGCAGTGTGGGCGGTAATGGGCAGTACAGGATTGAGCAGTGTGGGCAGTAATGGGCAGTACAGGATTGAGCAGTGTGGGTGGTAATGGGCAGTACAGGATTGAGCAGTGTGGGCGGTAATGGGCAGTACAGGATTGAGCAGGGTGGGCGGTAATGGGCAGTACAGGATTGAGCAGGGTGGGCGGTAATGGAGGGTACAGGATTGAGCAGTGTGGGCGGTAATGGGCGGTACAGGATTGAGCAGTGTGGGCGGTAATGGAGGGTACAGGATTGAGCAGAGTGGGCTGTAATGTGCAATACAGGATTGAGCAGGGTGGGCCGTAATGGAGGGTACAGGATTGAGCAGGGTGGGCGGTAATGGAGGGTACAGGATTGAGCAGGGTGGGCGGTAATGGAGGGTACAGGATTGAGCAGGGTGGGCGGTAATGGACGGTACAGGATTGAGCAGGGTGGGCGGTAATGGAGGGTGCAGGCTCTTAAGAGTTCATTAACACACCAGTTTGCTCTTGAGGGCCGAGCTGTCACTGCCGAAAGCCAGGGCGGCAGCCCCTGAGCAGAAGTCGGGGACTCCGGTGATTCCTGCATACTCCTTGTCCATGTTGGCCTTCACAATCTGCTCCTCTGCCTACAAAGGGACGATCAAAAACACCTGAAGGTTCATGTCATCATCTACAAATGAAAATGTCCACCCAGGATTGGTCGAAAACATCAGCTACAACAGCAACGGTCCTTTGTTTCAGTGCCCTTCCACCACAACTGATAATTTAACAAGTATTTGCTAAGAAATGTGGTTTGTTATCAATTTTATGCGCTAACGACAGCAGGCAAACCCAAGTCATAAATCATATAAGAACAAAATTAAGTAAACAAGGCAGCTCATCATTTCCTGGAAGGTAAACAAGTAACATGATTACCTAGCAGCCTGCAATACTCATCTGCTAGCTGCTCATTGTAAGATTTTAACAAATGTTTACAATCATTCACAAATGGCTATTCATGCAATTGTTTTCTCAACTCCTAGACAACATAGTCTTCAAAGAGGGGAAGGAGCCATTCTGTGCTAAGATGCTTGTCAAATCCATTTCAAAGTGACATGCCTTTATCACACAGGAAAGCACTCTAGACTTTTCCATACTTCTAAACGACACATTTTTAATGGAGGAGAAGAAGACATTCTGTTCTTTTCTGAATCCATTTCAAAGTGACATGCCTTTATCACACAGGAAAGCACTCTAGACTTTTCCATACTTCTAAACGACACATTTTTAATGGAGGAGAAGAAGACATTCTGTTCTTTTCTGAATCCATTTCAAAGTGACATGCCTTTATCACACAGGAAAGCACTCTAGACTTTTCCATACTTCTAGACGACACATTTTTCATGGAGGAGAAGAAGACATTCTGTTCTTTTCTGAATCCATTTCAAAGTGACATGCCTTTATCACACAGGAAAGCACTCTAGACTTTTCCATACTTCTAGACGAGACATTTTTCATGGAGGAGAAGAAGACATTCTGTTCTTTTCTGAATCCATTTCAAAGCAACACACCTTTTTCACAGAGGGGAGCACAAAGGGCTTGCCCTGGTCATCTCTGTAGGCACCAACACCCAGGTTCATCTTCTTGGGGTTGTTGTCCTTCTTGAAGGCCTCCGTGACCCCCAGGATGGCATCTGGGGGGCCCATCTCCACGTTGGTCCACCACTGGCTGCAAGGACCAGAAAAGAAATGGTGGAACTCTTTCTTATAGATGGGTGTTGGTTTGAGGGGTTTATATGTGTCTGTCTCTCTCTCTCTCTCTCTCTCTCTCTCTCTCTCTCTCTCTCTCTCTCTCTCTCTCTCTCTCTCTCTCTCCCTCTCTCTCTCTCTCATGACAATTCTCTTCATTTTAAGCCACATTTTAGCAAGATTTGAGCAATCCAGGTCAACAGGGAGATAAGGGAGTAGAAGGCTAGATTGAGGCAACAACAGGAAAATCAGAGGTTGAAATTATAAGATAGGGTAAAACACAATAATACCAATGAGGACCACTTTTCACAGAAAGTTGCATTTATTCTAAATTAAACAGCAATATATTTCTCGACAACAGATATGTTGTGGACTTTTTGTTTTTAATAGGTGGGGTTTTGTTGTGTGTTTTTCCCCCTACAGATTTGAGATGCTATCTAGAATTATAAGACAAGTTACAGGGATAGTGAATGCAGTATAAATGACTGGGATGTTTGATATCTACCTGGCTCCTCCAGGCACTGATTAGAGAGAAAACAAGATGGTGAAGCCATTTCATAAGACTTTTATAGAGCCTGCAAGACAATTGGAAGATTAGATGAAGTGGAGTTTTTCTTATCAAGGAGTGTTTTGCAATAATGCACTGCACTGCACTCACATGATGTGTGCTTTTCAAGTCTTCTGACTTGTCTCCAAGACAATTGGAAGATTAGATGCAAAGTCTTAGAAGGTGTGAGAATACAATTTTCATTGGAGGAAAGTCTCACAAGAATGCAGTTGACTTTACTGCACTTATGTGTGCTTCTCAGGTTACATGAAAAACCTGCATGATTGTCAGGACCATGTCATTTTCAGAGGTGAAATTTTTGTTTTTTGGACGATCCCATAAAACATCAGTTACTTGAAAAGTTCTATAAACATGACTCTTTCCTATTATTTTAATATAATGATATTTGAAAATGATTACAATTGTACAAGTCAAATTGAGCCCCAGCACTTTCTATATGAAATGTTTTCTGTTGAATGATGGCATTTAAAAACATTCACTGGCTCAATAGTTTGTCTGCATATGGGTACAATCTGACCCTGTTCTGGTGCCCCTTGTGGCAACTTTGCTGCTTGGGGCGCCCCCTGGTGGCAACTTTGGCTGCTTGGGGCGCCCCTGGTGGCAACTTTGGCTGCTTGGGTTGCCTGCTGGTGGCAACTTTGGCTGCTTGGGGCGCCCCCTGGTGGCAACTTTGGCTGCTTGGGGCGCCCCTGGTGGCAACTTTGGCTGCTTGGGGCGCCCCCTGGTGGCAACTTTGGCTGCTTGGGGCGCCCCCTGGTGGCAACTTTGGCTGCTTGGGGTGCCCCCTGGTGGCAACTTTGGCTGCTTGGGGCGCCCCCTGGTGGCAACTTTGGCTGCTTGGGGCGCCTCCTGGTGGCAACTTTGGCTGCTTGGGGCGCCCCCTGGTGGCAACTTTGGCTGCTTGGGGCGCCCCCTGGTGGCAACTTTGGCTGCTTGGGGCGCCTCCTGGTGGCAACTTTGGCTGCTTGGGGTGCCCCCTGGTGGCAACTTTGGCTGCTTGGGGCGCCTCCTGGTGGCAACTTTGGCTGCTTGGGGCGCCCCCTGGTGGCAACTTTGGCTGCTTGGGGTGCCCCCTGGTGGTAAACTTTGGCTGCTTGGGGCCACCCCTAGTGGTAAACTTTGGCTGCTTGGGGCCACCCCTAGTGGTAAACTTTGGCTGCTTGAGGCCACCCCTGGATGAAGCACTGAACAGCCAGAGGACCCTGCTAAAGTGGGTAGCATCCAGCAGCTCAAGCTGTAGGTTACACTTGAGGCAGAATATTTACTTTACTGATCTACATATGCAATTATTTGCAGTCTCCAAAGGCATTAAACATGGTGCAAGGAAGTGCTGTTGCACAAGTGGGAATAAAATTGGGTTTCTTTGGTTTCACATAAAATAATGTCAGCTTTCAAGTTTAAGTCAAAACAACTGCATTAAGATTCTACTCATTTTCTTCAGTCCCCCAGCTTACTTTTCTCAGCGACTTTGTGACTTTCATAAAGCAGATCTACAGTACTTAATCCACAAGCAGAAAGTCAAAACTATCAGTATTAAATGCAGTCCAATGAATACTACGCGTTGCAGTTGGAGTCGTCAGCATGAAACAATGATACTGATGCCGAATAGGGATTTAGGGTCAAGGCGGTGTCAACGTTGTCATGCCTGCTGCAGTGTGTCCTTGCAACTGCTATCTTATCCCACCCCAGGTCTGACCTTCAGTGAGAATTTGCACACAAGCACAGTCAGCCGTCTTCTTTGCACTAAGTTCAAATCAGGGGCCCGTCTACTGCTTCTTACTCACAGTTTAATCTCAAATTGTGCATTCAGAGCATAGGGGACAAGAGAGCAGCAACTCAAACATGCTTAGTCTCAATCCCTTGAGCAAACACGTCCAGGAACCGTCAAGTCACCCACGGTCAGAAACATTGACATTTTTACACTTATGCTCAGAGTTCTTTAATGAAATAAGTTAATGCCCATTAGGCAAAAAATAATAAGTGGTGGTTACAGTGCCACAGCCAAACCTTTTTTTCCCTGCTGAACCAACAGAAAAAGTTATTTATAAAAAAAAAAGAGATAGAAAGAAATTGATGGTCAACAACAAACTGCATGCTGTCCCATCTTCCCTGCCCTGTGAGCACTCAGGGAATCCACTATTTATTTAAGTTTTAAAGTGCATTTTAGTGAAAGAAAGCTTGGTTTATGTTCAATCTGGCCTCTACTACAGTATTAGCAAAAAAGGGGGGGGAAAGTTCAGGCCGACCTATCTCACACACACACACATACACACACACACACACACACACACACACACACACTCTCTCTCTCTCTCTCTCTCTCTCTCTCTCTCTCTCTCTCTATCTTCTTTTTTTCTCCCCATGTTACCTTAACCACAACTATTTTTGGCTTTACCATTCATGGCTAGTTTTCATTAGCCTCCTCCCCCCACTCCCCATCCCCCACACCCTTTTTCTAACTGTACAATTGCATTAATGTGTTGCTCGAGTTGTGTGGAATAATTATTCCTGTACAGATAACTGATAAGAGCATCATTATCTTCCTTCTCTTTCTATGAGTATTCTTAGCGAACACAGTGTGTACACACACGTTTTCTCTCTCTCTCTCTCTCTCTCTCTCTCTCTCTCTCTCTCTCTCTCTCTCTCTCTCTCTCTCTCTCTCTCTCTTGTTTACGTAATTGTTACCTATAGCTGCATAAGCAGAACTCTACTCCTATACAGTCTACTAGGCTACCAGTACGTCTTACGACCTGCATGACTGAATGCATCGAAGGCTATCGGCAAGACCTTCACAAGTCACTGTGTCGAGACGGTACGACCGCGCACGTAACTAAGACCTCAAACAAGTGTTCAATGTCACGACTCGTCGAGCTGGTGTAAATGTAAAGACCAGCTGCCGCCACTCATCAGAGTTTAGGTCAAGTGATATAAAACTCATGTATCGATGTAACACGACAACAAAAAAGAACGCATCATCTTCAGAAACAAAAATCCCGTACGTTGTAGACAATGCGACTCGCGGACAAGTGCACTTAAGTACACGAATGCACGTGCGCTTATTGTGATCACGAAGCGCCGGCACCAGGCACCTGTCAAACGAATCGCAGAATCCTGTTCATGTAAAAATGCATTCATCCTCAAATATCACGTCAGTATGCTTACACATTTCTGCTGGACACAAAGCTGACAGGAGCAGCCTGAGAAACCAGCTTCGAGAAGACGGGACGAGCGACTGCTGGTAGAGCCATTTCGCAGCGGAGGGGAGCAGCAGGGTCAAGGACGAAACGTGCAAGGTTAGGCTACGGGGAGATAACTACTGCTATAGTTCAGGGGAGACTATTAAACGCAAAGGTGCGTGCAGGTGCGCCCACACACGTACGTGTGTGTGTGTGTGTGTGTGTGTGTGTGTGTGTGTGAGATTCACTGCTTGAAAATTTCCTATGTTTATGCTGATTCGATTTTGTGCTTTAAAAAAAAAAGACAAAACACCACTGCACCATACCCACCTTGCACCCCGACCAAGAAATCCCATTAGTAGAACCCATGCATTTTTTACTTTTTTCCTGCTCAGGCCAACATGGGAACTAGGTAGAATGCCAAAAGTTATCGTAATTATCATTTTGTTTGCATCACGGACACGTATGTCTCATTGCCCGGTCATGTTATGCATATGCATTACACTCGTCTAGTTCATGGATAAATAGCAGCGTGGCTTTGCAACCACCTTCATCTGAAAGGTAAATCCAAGTCGCTGGCATGCAAATAGTCAACAAATTCATGCCAGTTCATCGAGTCATGTGATGTTCTGCTCCAGTTTACTCCAGCCTACCTCGTCCCATCTGGATGGTACTTACATAATGGGAGTTTATCTTTGCATTCACTTTTGTAGCAAACTTTTGGCTCTTCCTAACACCGTCTGAATTACAGCTTCATCTAATGCTGCTGGCACTAATGACACACTAGAGGCTGCTCCAATTAGACTAATTATGTTTCCACAAAAGCAGTGAACATAAGTCATGTTTCAGTTTACACTGTGTGTGTGTGTGTGTGTGTGTGTGTGTGTGATTAGTGTTCCTAAGCAGAAGGCTCTTACTTACAAGCTGCATGGCACACCAAAGAGCATAGTTTTAAACTGCAATTTTTTTCTGGCCGGTAAGCAATATGTTTGAGGTTTGTGATCCCCGTATCGTCTCATGTTGTGCATGCCATTTCATATCTAGCACTCACAGGCAAGATGGTCAGTGACTTTTCAACAGACGTCAGTGATGCTAAGGATGAGACTTCCGTTCTAATTTCTGTTGGCACAACCCCTGGCAAAAAGCACCGATAAATTCTGTCCTAGTCACTAGGCCCTGCAATACACCATTTGATCTCACGGGCAGGATTCCAGGCATGCACACACACACGCGCATGCATACACACTACACACACACATTTGCATTCACACACACACAGACAACACACAAATGTACACACACACACACACACACACACACAAAAGCGTGCACACACACACACACACACACACACAGACACAGTCACATTCACACTCTCTCTCTCACAAACAAAAGCACACTCACACAAATTCAAGCACACATAGAATGGTCAACCCACTACTGATGCCAACATTTTATCAAACCATCCAGCAGATGAGGGAGGCATTGAGCAAAGTCTGCTGTATTTTCTCCTGACCTTCACTGCAGGTCAGGGTGAATTAAAAATAAAGAAATAAAGAGGAAACCCCAGTATAAGATCTTAAACTTTATTACAATGATTCAAATTTTGTCCCAGCAATCATTTTATGATACATATTGCTCTCATCAACATGATTCTTATGCTCATCAATGTAATCAACACATCATACTCGATCATTCAAACAATGCCATTTACTCAGTAACCAGTTCTGAATTCCGATCATCAACTGTCAAGCAAACTTTAGCACAATAGACAGCCATTTAATCTTCATCAGCTGTTGTACAACTGGAAAAAAGAGAACAATCATATCACATACTGCTTGAAAATCACATTGCAGGTACTCACTGCATACACATGTGTATATAGAAAAAATACAACTGTTGGCATTAAAAAAAATCCTCTAGACATTTTATCTAGGTTGTTTAAATAATTAATATAATTAATAACAACACGAAACAAAACCAAAAAATTCAATTGTCGAAATCATTGCTGCTTATCTATAGTTTCTGGCTATTTGGCTCTATCAAGTAAGATGTGTAAAAGAGTGCATCAATAACTGGTTAATTCTCAAAACAACTATGGAGAAATCTAATTCAATCAAATTACAGAACACTAGCCATCTGTCTAATTGTCTCAACAACTCATCACCTACGTAAACTGCGAATGACTGGGGATAAACAAGGAACAACTCTGTTCTCATTCCAAATTGTCTGAGCCCTCTAAAACAACTCTGGAAATGCAAAGTCCAGCACAGCGCAGCAGAGCAAGCTGCCCACACAGCCCACACCTGGCACCAGGGAACAAACACACATGACGGGCAGTGTCTGGGTAGAGAACACAGCATAATAAGGAAGCTTTTCCCACAGAAGCAGATACATTCACTATCTGTCTGTCTCACTCTGGTTGGAGCTTCCCGTCATGCGGTTGACAGCTGCAATAACAAGAAGAGCAAAGCCCATACGACTCACATGCTTGACCTTGACCTTTATATGACCTTGACCTTCAGGTGACCTTCAAGGTCAAGGTCAAACAACTAAACCTACCAATGACATCATACACTAAGAAATGCTTTACATATTTTTCCTATCAAAATACATGTGACCTTGACCCAAGGTCAAGGTCATCCAAGGTCATGCAACACAAAGCTGTTATTTCAAGACATAGGAAACACAATGGTGCTTATTGGCACTTTCTACCATGAGATATGGTCACTTTTTTTAGTGGTTCACTACCTCATTTTGGTCACATTTCATAAGGGTCAAAGTGACCTTGACCTTGATGATATGTGACCAAATGTGTCTCATGATGAAAGTATAACATGTGCCCCACATAATTATTAAGTTTGAAACAGTTATCTTCCATAGTTCAGGGTCAAGGTCACTTCAAAATATATATACAATCCAACTTTGAAGTGCTCCTGTGACCTTGACCTTGAAGCAAGGTCAACCAAACTGGTATCAAAAGATAGAGATTACTTTGCCCTATATACCATATATAGGTCAGGTATCCAATCTCAAAAACTTCTGAGAAAATTGAGAAAATGTGATAAATGGCTGTTTTTTAGACAACATTTATGGCCCCTGCGACCTTGACCTTGAAGCAAGGACAAGTCACTGTGTATGTTTTTTGAGGCCTTGTCATCATACACCATCATGCCACATTTGGTATTGATAGACTTAATAGTCTCTGAGAAAATTCCAACGTTAAAGTTTTCGGACGCCCGGACGGACGAAACGGGTGAGTACATAGACTCACTTTTGCTTCGCATGTGAGTAAAAAATAAGGAGAAAAAAATATGATTCAAAAGAGTTAAAACTACCCACTCCTGTAAAAATATATAATATACCCTTGCAGGAAGTAAATGCACCAAAGATTCATCAAGGGACTTTGATGAAGTCAAAAAGTCATTCAGCAACTTCAGCGATAAC
Source organism: Theodoxus fluviatilis (assembly GCA_034096865.1). Lineage (NCBI taxonomy): Eukaryota > Metazoa > Mollusca > Gastropoda > Cycloneritida > Neritidae > Theodoxus > Theodoxus fluviatilis. The sequence goes on from JAWQFJ010002604.1 coordinate 112,736, forward strand.
CATAACAAAGTCGTTGTGCAACTTCAGGGAAAATGAAGTTCTTGCACAACTTCAGAGATAACAAAGTCATTGCACAACTTCAGAGCTAATTGAAACAATCAGAACACTCCCATCTATAGTTCACACCACAGTCCCTCCCTCCCTCCCTCCTTCCCTCCCTCCCTCCTTCCCTCGCACAGTTGTGCAGCAGTTCACATCTTCCTGCCTGTGCTACTCTTCCAACACAACACATGCTCAATCAAACAAGTCCTTTTCAGGGCCAGATATTCCTTAGAGAGAATACAGTTATGTTGGACTTTGTGTCACCAGCTGCCCCACAGGTATAAATAATACAATGAGTAAAATCGGTCACCTATCTCATCTTATTATCCTTCACAATCTGACCCAGGCACCCAACTTCTAAGTCTAACAGTCTCCTCTGCTTTCTGAGTTTCTGGCGGTACAAAAGCTAAACCCCATGCTTTTTTCGGTCCATAACAAATATTTCAAATCTGCTCTGACGCAGATCAATGAACACAGATGACATACAGCAGAACAAAATGTAACAGAATATGGAAAACATTTGAAAGAGACAGCAATAATATATGGATGTTATACAAAGAAACATGAACACAGTAGCGAGCGGAAGGCAAATTACACAGATACTAAGACACTAAAAAATCATACAATTACATCATGAGGAAAAACCTGTGTACTCTGAATAATATCCATTATCAGTCAAATTCTGTGGTTCAACTGAGAACAACCAGAACAAAGGAATGGCAAGCAGGTATTCAAACTGAGAGAGAGAGAAAAAAAAGGAAAATCATTCAGGGGTTTCAGGGCTTCACAAATGGGAGGCTGGAGTTATGGCAGGAAAACCGTTGTGGAAAGCCGCCATCAGCACCTCCTCCAGACAGCCAACCAGCATGAAGGTCATGACCTTCTGCAATACAGAAAACACAGAGGGTTGATAATGCCCAACAAAAACTAAACAAAAAGTCTACAAGTGCATATACATGTAGATGATGATGATGATGATGATGATGATGATGATGATGATGATGATGATGATGATGACGATGATTATGGTCCTCTCTTAAGAAAGAAAATAACTTTAGTCCTCTAGAGGAGTTTCACTCCTCCTCACCACTCAGCAGCACCCAGTGGCCAGTCTCACTCCTCCTCACCACTCAGCAGCACCCAGTGGCCAGTCTCACTCCTCCTCCCCACTCAGCAGCACCCAGTGGCCAGTCTCACTCCTCACCACTCAGCAGCACCCAGTGGCCAGTCTCACTCCTCCTCACCACTCAGCAGCACCCAGTGGCCAGTCTCACTCCTCCTCACCACTCAGCAGCACCCAGTGGCCAGTCTCACTCCTCCTCACCACTCAGCAGCACCCAGTGGCCAGTCTCACTCCTCCTCACCACTCAGCAGCACCCAGTGGCCAGTCTCACTCCTCCTCACCACTCAGCAGCACCCAGTGGCCAGTCTCACTCCTCACCACTCAGCAGCACCCAGTGGCCAGTCTCACTCCTCCTCCCCACTCAGCAGCACCCAGTGGCCAGTCTCACTCCTCCTCACCACTCAGCAGCACCCAGTGGCCAGTCTCACTCCTCCTCCCCACTCAGCAGCACCCAGTGGCCAGTCTCACTCCTCCTCACCACTCAGCAGCACCCAGTGGCCAGTCTCACTCCTCCTCACCACTCAGCAGCACGCAGTGGCCAGTCTCACTCCTCCTCACCACTCAGCAGCACCCAGTGGCCAGTCTCACTCCTCCTCACCACTCAGCAGCACCCAGTGGCCAGTCTCACTCCTCCTCACCACTCAGCAGCACCCAGTGGCCAGTCTCACTCCTCCTCACCACTCAGCAGCACCCAGTGGCCAGTCTCACTCCTCCTCACCACTCAGCAGCACCCAGTGGCCAGTCTCACTCCTCCTCACCACTCAGCAGCACCCAGTGGCCAGTATCACTCCTCACCACTCAGCAGCACCCTGTGGCCAGTCTCACTCCTCCTCATCACTCAGCAGCACCCAGTGGCCAGTCTCACTCCTCCTCACCACTCAGCAGCACCCAGTGGCCAGTCTCACTCCTCCTCACCACTCAGCAGCACCCAGTGGCCAGTCTCACTCCTCCTCACCACTCAGCAGCACCCAGTGGCCAGTCTCACTCCTCCTCACCACTCAGCAGCACCCAGTGGCCAGTCTCACTCCTCCTCACCACTCAGCAGCACCCAGTGGCCAGTATCACTCCTCCTCCCCACTCAGCAGCACCCAGTGGCCAGTCTCACTCCTCACCACTCAGCAGCACCCAGTGGCCAGTCTCACTCCTCCTCACCACTCAGCAGCACCCAGTGGCCAGTCTCACTCCTCCTCACCACTCAGCAGCACCCAGTGGCCAGTCTCACTCCTCCTCACCACTCAGCAGCACCCAGTGGCCAGTCTCACTCCTCCTCACTCAGCAGCACCCAGTGGCCAGTCTCACTCCTCCTCACCACTCAGCAGCACCCAGTGGCCAGTCTCACTCCTCTTCACCACTCAGCAGCACCCAGTGGCCAGTCTCACTCCTCCTCACCACTCAGCAGCACCCAGTGGCCAGTCTCACTCCTCCTCACCACTCAGCAGCACGCAGTGGCCAGTCTCACTCCTCACCACTCAGCAGCACCCAGTGGCCAATCTCACTCCTCCTCACCACTCAGCAGCACCCAGTGGCCAGTCTCACTCCTCCTCACCACTCAGCAGCACCCAGTGGCCAGTCTCACTCCTCCTCCCCACTCAGCAGCACCCAGTGGCCAGTCTCACTCCTCACCACTCAGCAGCACCCAGTGGCCAGTCTCACTCCTCCTCACCCCTCAGCAGCACCCAGTGGCCAGTCTCACTCCTCACCACTCAGCAGCACCCAGTGGCCAGTATCACTCCTCACCACTCAGCAGCACCCAGTGGCCAGTCTCACTCCTCACCACTCAGCAGCACCCAGTGGCCAGTCTCACTCCTCACCACTCAGCAGCACCCTGTGGCCAGTCTCACTCCTCCTCACCACTCAGCAGCACCCAGTGGCCAGTCTCACTCCTCCTCACCACTCAGCAGCACCCAGTGGCCAGTCTCACTCCTCCTCACCACTCAGCAGCACGCAGTGGCCAGTCTCACTCCTCCTCACCACTCAGCAGCACCCAGTGGCCAGTCTCACTCCTCCTCACCACTCAGCAGCACCCAGTGGCCAGTCTCACTCCTCCTCACCACACAGCAGCACCCAGTGGCCAGTCTCACTCCTCCTCACCACTCAGCAGCACCCAGTGGCCAGTCTCACTCCTCCTCACCACTCAGCAGCACCCAGTGGCCAGTATCACTCCTCCTCCCCACTCAGCAGCACCCAGTGGCCAGTATCACTCCTCCTCACCACTCAGCAGCACGCAGTGGCCAGTCTCACTCCTCCTCACCACTCAGCAGCACCCAGTGGCCAGTCTCACTCCTCCTCACCACTCAGCAGCACCCAGTGGCCAGTCTCACTCCTCCTCCCCACTCAGCAGCACCCAGTGGCCAGTATCACTCCTCACCACTCAGCAGCACCCAGTGGCCAGTCTCACTCCTCCTCACCACTCAGCAGCACGCAGTGGCCAGTCTCACTCCTCCTCACCACTCAGCAGCACCCAGTGGCCAGTCTCACTCCTCCTCACCACTCAGCAGCACCCAGTGGCCAGTCTCACTCCTCCTCACCACTCAGCAGCACCCAGTGGCCAGTCTCACTCCTCCTCACCACTCAGCAGCACGCAGTGGCCAGTCTCACTCCTCCTCACCACTCAGCAGCACCCAGTGGCCAGTCTCACTCCTCCTCACCACTCAGCAGCACCCAGTGGCCAGTCTCACTCCTCCTCACCACTCAGCAGCACCCAGTGGCCAGTCTCACTCCTCCTCACCACTCAGCAGCACCCAGTGGCCAGTCTCACTCCTCCTCACCACTCAGCAGCACCCAGTGGCCAGTCTCACTCCTCCTCACCACTCAGCAGCACCCAGTGGCCAGTCTCACTCCTCCTCACCACTCAGCAGCACCCAGTGGCCAGTATCACTCCATGGATAGATGAATGCATGGGTGGGTGGCTGGATGAATAAATGATACAGCGCAATACTTATCCAATGCAAATCCCATGTAAATACAAAACTTTTACACATCACGTAGATGGTGGTTTGAATTGTTGAAAGAAACTGTCAATAAATAAATTCAACAACTACCAAAATGTGAGGAAAAATAATATTGTTTCAAAATCCAATCCCCCTTTTTACACATGCATGCACATGCACACACACGCTTTTACACACACACACACACACACACACACACACACACACACACAAATGCACACACACATGCTCACTGTGACGGTACGTCCTTTCCGCATTAGTAAGAATGTAGAAGCCAGCCAGGCCTCAAATAAATGTAGTTATTAGAGAACCAGCCATGCCTAGAAAATAGTTTGTTGTGGTGAGATGGTGGAGCCGTCAAATGAGAAGGATTTGATTTTGACAAAACTTTGACATTGATTACGTCATACAGTGCTTGACGGCGTCATGTTCAGTGATTGACGGCGTCATATTCAGAGTGAGGATTTTTGGAGAGAGGGAAGGGTGAGATTGGTCTCGGGTGAGAGGTTGGAGCGTTGAACGCGAGTGAAACAGGACGGATGGAATTGAAACGATCCCCGATCTCAGAATGATGTGACTTGCTTTAAGGACGGAATGTCTGAGCTTCCCTTATCAGACACAACTCTTGGTGGAGACTTTGAGTGTTGAATCAGCACAATGTGGACTGGCCATAGTTACCTACCATGACAAACGTAATGCCCATGCTGGAAGAAGAACTGTTGACGTCTGCCCTCTAAATCTGATGGACTCCAGTTCCGAGTTGCCCTGGCCTCCTTTAATGACCCCTTCTCTCAAGACCAACACCTTGTGAAAGTCTTCACCTCACCCATTGAATGACAACCACCAGGATCAACGGTCCTGACCCCTTCTCACAAGACCAACACCCTGTGTCAGTCGTCACCTCACCCGTTGAATGACAACCGCCAGGGTCACCGGTCCTGACCCCTTCTCTCAAGACCCACACCTTGTGTCAGTCGTCACCTCACCCATTGAACAACAACCGCCAGGGTCAACGGTCCTGACCTCTTCTCTCAAGACCCGCACCTTGTGCACGCCTGTACAGACTGGGCTCTTTAGTTTGCTTGTATGAGGCCTGCAAGGCATCTTGTGTTTCACTGCCGGCCCGAGCTTATAGCGCCACAGCTGCTCTATAATAGATTACACTAGCCAGTCACTGATTAACTGCTGAGAAAGGCTGCCAGTCGCTCTCGCGCCGCCTCAGAGCTGTTGACACCTAGCATTGTACGCTGCAGGATATACTAAATAGTTAGTTTTGCAATGCAATGAAATCTGTATTAATGAAGAGAGCTAATCATAAGCTTTCCACAGACACCAAACACATGCCATTTAATGACAAAGTATCTCATGCAGAGAGAGATAGAAGTCTCCCATATGAAGGAGCACACATGACCGATTCACTCTGCAAAGCATCACATCATCGTTTTGTACATGCTTGCATCACAAGACTGCAATTTTTATGGCTGTAAATTTTATACATCATATGAAAGAGAAAGAATTCAACAATAAATTAAGCCTACCTCTGCAGATGTCAACTCAAGGAATAATCCACTGTCTTCGTTTCAAATGAAGTACTCCAAAGGCATTGGCAGGCCAAAGAGTCTTTTTCCCCCCTCAACAATCAGTCCCATAATTTGCACAGAAAGGTTGAAATAGCATGTCAATGTCTAATTCAGAGGCATTTTCAGTTGCGCGTTGACCACACTGTTCTGACTTGAGCAATCCAAGCTTTTTCTTCACAACTGAAAGTCATATATATAATCTATAGGTGAATGGTTCAGTATCTCTACATGATTACTTTTTTCTGGACAATTATAACTGGAAATTCTGGAGTTCAATTAGTCCAGCATGTATATACAGTTGTTTACATTTGCAGTAGTAGACTTCGTCACGAAGTACTTCGTACTTTTCCCTGGTTTGTGACTGAGACCAACAGATTGGAGAAGCGACGAAACCTGAACCATGTGCTCTTTCAAAAGGATGCAAAGTTGTTCACCTGCATCTATGATTCCTCAGACTCTGGATTTCAACAGATTCATTGTTGCATGTGCTTGCTGTCCACCTTGCTCCCCACGCAGACCCATTCCAAATCCTCATGCTTTTATCCAGGGGATGCAGTGGTATTCAAGATGTTGTTTGGGAATGATACGAACATTTGTAAAGTTCTTGCACATTCAAACACGTGATTTAAGTCCTGCTGCATCTAGTATGTGTTGCCTGGTGTTCTTCTTCATCCGTTTTAGTTCCGTGATCTGTTGATTGATGGCCGAGAGTTGGCTTCTCCCAGATATGTGCTGCCGAATGTTTTGGATGGTTCCATCTCGTTTCTTCTTCAGAGGCGATGTAGCATCTTCTGATGACTTTCGAGGCACAGTTACTTTCTTGAACACTAGTGGCTGGCCGCGTATTTGGCATCGAAGAGTGCTCTTGTCCTGTGACTCATTAAGCATGATCCTTGTCAAGTGGGTGTGATATTTCCTTTCATCTTTGGTCAGTGGTGTTTTGACTTCATCTAGTGGACGAACAGTCAACTCCGAGCTGAGGAGAGGTTTTATTCTCTTGGCTGGATGGACTTTCAGATCGATGGGAGAAGTAGCTGCATCAATCAGAGTTTTCCTCTTCTCCACTGGGGACATCTGCGTACATGCTCTTGCTCTTTGTTTGATGGGAGTAGACGTTTGGGGTGGTAGAAACGGATCATCATCATCGACGGCCAGATTTGTTGAGGGTGTTTCCACTGTTGCGTTTTTGCTTGTGCATCCTTTCCCAAACAGTGGCTTCTCTGGCTTGGTTGGTCGACCAGGTGCACTCTGATTTTCAAACTGGAAGCACACACTGCAGTTACGAATATCCAGAGTCGGTTCATAGCTCTGCCAAATCAGACTTGACTCTTCCACAGTTTTTGGCAGCAGCAAGTGTGACAGTAGATGGAGCATAATCTTCTGTAGCATTTCAAACAAAATGAAGTTGAATGCTTGCCTTCACAGTCTTTTTCTACGTCAATGTTGTAGAATTTGGTCAAGTCCTTGGTGAAGTTAGAGCAGAGTTTCGCCTTTCTGGTATCATACTTCTTTGCAAGTCTTTCACCACACTACACAACACTTTAAGTCTCCTGTGATGCTCAGCAAGTGTGTGCTCCCTGCCACTTGTCACATCACTGGTGTTCTCCATTCCCAACTAATTACTAAAAAAGGCTGTGATTGACATATCTAAATTTAACTTCATTTAAAAGACTGTTTAATATTCTATATTTCAGGAAATTTTCACATCCCCAAAAAATGGGTAGCTGAAGATATGGTTCCAACAAAATAGCACAAAATATGGCTCTCCCTACTGGAAAATTGCAAAGACAAAGAGTTGTGTGGAGGCTGGAATGCTGAGGGGCAGTATCAAATTACGAGGGGTCAGACACAGGGTCAGACAAGGGACAGATAGCGCCACAGCAGGCTTCCCCAAACTAAATAGCTCGATTCTGGCCTAGATGTAAAGCCATGTGTGCCAGTCGTCACCTCGCCCATTAAACAACAACTGCCAGGGTCAACGGTCCTGACCCCTTCAGCAGTCTCGAACTCTCTCTTCCCAGATAAGTTGAACGTTTTAATATAGGCAGGCTGGCTAAGTTAGGATTGAGTGATTATTTAACAACCATTATCTATCTTTTTAATCATTAGTAAAGTCAGTTGAATTGTGGACGTCTGTTCTCATTTTTCTCTGTTGCACACACACACACACACACACAAATGCACATACACACACAAATGCACATGCACAAATGCACACACACACACACACACACACAAACACACACACATCACACAAACACACGACATAAACACACACACATCGTACACACAAGCTACAACACCAAAACTCACCACACAACACATCACCAAACCCACAAACACACACACACACCACACACTACACCCCACACCACACGCACACTACACCTCACACACACACCAAAAACAAAAGCACACACACACCACACCACACACACACATAACACACACACACACACACACACACACACACAAAACACAAACACACACACACACACACACAAAACACAAACACAAACTATTTACCTTGATGTTGGAAGGGATTTCCACCAGGTCTTTCTCGTTGCGGACAGGCAGGATGATTCTGTTGATGCCTGCTCTGTGGGCTGCCAGCACTTTTTCTTTGATGCCGCCCACCTGCGCAGACATGGCATGCAACAGGTGTTCAAACATAGAGAAAGAAAAGCTGGAAACACAGCTTAACATGAATACCCCTTTCATTTAGTGCACTGGTTTTTGCTTGTTTTCACAGAGAATTTAAAGGGAATGAGTGGGGTTAATGACAGCGGTGGCTGAGGTGTGGAATAAAGGTGGAGATGATACTACATATCAAGTGTTTCACTGGTTGGCAAGGTGTTTCAGCTGTGTCTGAGTGTGTCTGCGTTTGTGTGTGTGTGTGTGTGTGTGTGCATTAATATGTGTGTGTGTTTGCATTTATGTGTGTGTGTGTGTGTGTGTGTGTGTGTCATTGTGTTTTTAAATTTCCCTCTTTCCTACTTCAGTGTGTATGTGTGTTTGTGTGTGTGTGATGCATACTTATTTGTTTCCTTGTTTATGTGTGTGTGTGTGTGTGTGTGTGTGTGTGTGTGTGTGTTTGCACACACACACATGCATGCATCTGTGTGTGTGTGTACACATGCACTCAGGTGCATGTATTTGTGGATGTATGTGTGCATGTATGTGTGCAGTTGTGTGCTTGTGTGTATGCACATGCACACGCATGCATGCATACGTAAATGTATGCAGCATGTGAAACCAACTACAGGTGCATACCCGTGAATTTGTCTGCACGTCTTCTCCTCCCAACCTTCCTCCTGCTGTCTCTCTTTCCCCACACTCAAAGCACCGCAGGTAGACATGTGTGACAACAGAAAAGCGCAGTTCTTACAGGCAACACGATGCCACGCAGCGTGATCTCTCCTGTCATGGCGGTGTCCGAGCGCACGCAGCGGCCACTGAAGAGGGAGACCAGCACGGTCACCACGGTGACGCCAGCAGACGGGCCGTCCTTGCTGACTGCCCCTGCAGGGAAGTGGATGTGGATGTCCGTCTTCTTCAGCGTGCGCAGCGAGTCCAGATGGATCTGTGGAAAAGGAAAATGGAAATCCTCAACAGCTGTGGTTTATTCATGACAAGACAGTGCATTCCCAGATCTTAACTGTACATTATACTTTACATTCCATCCCTCAGGCATATGTTTCATTCTCCAGGTATCTCTTCATCCTTTCCATCCATATGACATGCTGCCAGACATCGAACATACGCAAATTAGCCCCTCATCCAGAGAAGACTGTGCTGCTAATAGTGACACATTACTACTCTCTTAGTTACTCTTGTCCTGCGAACAACTAAGATTTAGCCTCTATGGTGACATAAGGATATACCCCCAGTATGCAGATGATACAACGAATTGTTTTTCTGCGGCGACGGGAGTGAAAGATCACTAAAAGCAGACACTAGAAACATTTGATACTACTTTGAAAGGCAGTATCAGGCTTAGAATTAAAACACTGAAAAACCCAGATATGGTGTGGTTTGGATCTTCTGCGTAATTCGAACAACGCAACATACAGGTCGCACAGAGGCTTAACAATTTAGATTGGAATAGAAAAGTCCTTGTTAATTATAAGTTCTTCGGAGATCACATTCCCAAACCGAGCATATCGGACATGTTCTCTAAAATTAAACTATCGACGGACTTGTAGGGAAAAGAGTAACGATACCGTCAAAGCATGGAGAGGGAGAAACCTCACAACTCATCGTAAAATTCAAATCATAAAAAAGTACGGGCTCTTGCATCCTCCATCTTAAATTGATTCAATTATCTGATGAACAGTTCCTCGACCCCCAGAGAGCAATAATAATAAAAGAAATCGGAGTCAAAAACATGCTTCCGAACGTTTCATCCTGGAACGGTGTAAAGATCTCTATGCAAAAAATAAGGAGAGTAGAATCAGTGATTAAAAAAGAATTTTGCAGGTGATGGAGGAATTGGGAAATGGATTAGAGATGTAGGGGTGGATAAGCTTCGCACAAAGAGCTCTAAATATTGACTTGGATGTAGTTTACGCTTACGTGCAATGATAACTTCACAGTGGCGGGGCAACATATATAGTCTCTTTTAACCGGCACCATAAATATGTGAAAGATCTTCCTGAAGAAGGAGGTAGGCTTCAAGAAAAGCGTCACTTCGACCGCCTAAGAACACCATCGCAAGATTTGGAATCCATTTTGGTAAAGTAAGAGTTGTTCAAGGAAGCCAAATTGGGAATGAGATAATAACCCAAATTTGAATTCAACCGACACAACCGGTAGAACAGGTCTCTCCTGGTCAATCTGTGTGGCAAGCAATCCTTTTCCGTGAATGGATAAAGTACTTGGTTCAAAGTTCTTGAGTTGGTACAACGCCGGCATAGAACTTCATGTTCATAGATATCGTCAATGGTAGAATGGCTCCAAGCGCCAAATGTATTTTCTGGAAAATTTAGGAATCACAATAACCAGATTAATGGTCGAATTTGTTTGTTATACAGCCAGGAATAAGGTGGCAGTGACTAGTACCCGATCCCAGGGGGGGGGGGGGGAGAAGGGGGGGGGGGGGGGGGGGGGGGGGGGGGGGGGGGGGGGGGAGAGATGAAGATATCCTCAACATGTGAACGTGTGGTAGATCAAGTCTATAGGCTGAGATGATGTCCCAGGGGCGATCTCCTCCACGTAATTGGAAGGAAATAGATTGGAAACCCAAGCTAAAGAGTAGAGGCATATTTTTTCTGTGACGATCTCTTACAAAAAATAATTGTCTTTACCTGCAGAACGATGAAAAATGGTCAAGTGAAACTTGTTTCCCCCGACTACACAAACCTGTTCACATGGAAGAAGGTAAGCACCCAAAGCACTAAAAATAATGGGGCCAACCCAGAGGACGACAACGGCACAAGATGCATGTTCAGTTTCAAGCTTTTACACAATAATCCTGCCTTACTGATGTATTTTTAAAAGCAATGCGACTAACAAACGACGACAGTTGCAGCATGTTGTAGTAAACGAACGAGAGAACATTAGAACCATGTTTTTCTCCTATTTGTCCATTGTTTAAGACAAATGGAACAATTTTATATAATGAATTAATATACTGTACATTAACAGTACAATTGACTTGTATTGGAATTGCCACTCGACACACATTCGGCGATGGAAATCCCATCATTCCATCTCGACCACCATCCCTAGCATTCCTTCTTCACCATCAGATGCCCTTACTTTTCTTATTTTGCGTACCCTTCATGTACCCCCCTCCCCCCCTCTCTCNNNGAGTAACTCAGGCCTGATGTGTCCAAGTGGGGCAAACGCGCTATTTTTGTCATGGAAGCCTGGACAGCCCATGAGACCTGCATGGAAACATTGCTAACACAGGCAAGAACAGAAATACATCCAGAGTTCAAGGAAATGTTGAACACTGAGATACACAGGGGATGCTAAAGTTAAAAAGCCAGAGATACAGAGAGGAGAAACCCCAACGGGAAGCCTTAACAATAGTTCCAATTCTCCATCTCCTGTGTTAATAAATCCTAGTCCAAAAGCAATATAACTCATTTCACAATCAATGTCAGTGGATTGGTGTCTACAGGTAACTGCTTAAAAAGCCAACAACTGACATGGTTCATCATGCCCCCAGGTGGAATCCCAGGAAATTGGCTAAAATGATACATAACAGACTGAACCAGCATCTTCACAAAAAGATGCATGTTGTGCCCTCGCCTATGTGTCCTTGTGGAGAGGCAGAACAGGACACGGCCCACATCCTACAGGACTGCGGGAGCCTCCGGTTGCTGAGGGCAGAGATTAGGCCAACGCTGGAGTCCTTGCACAACAAACTGTATGGGCCGGTGTATGCGCTGCAGAGGACCACTGATTATATTTCAAGATCTGGACTCCAAGTGTGATCGGCGATCGAGAAGAAGAAGAAGAAAGAAGGCTAAAATGAGATGGATGGATGGAGACGCAGCTGATCAGTTCTGACCCCCAGCAATACTGGGGATGATTAAATAGAGACGAAATCTATGAACACAGTGGAAAAAGATACAGAGTCTGAGGATCATTATCCACGGTATACCAGGGCAAGCTGATGATTCTCTCCCTGACAAGAGCCAGATATGGAAGCAAAGTAGAAATCATGCACAAGCATTTTTACATCATGAAAAGCAGATCTCTTCCCGACTACAGGTGTTGTTTTTGCTCCTACAGTTATTTAGCTCAGCAGAAACCTCCCACCTCAAATGTCCAACCTATGACTATAATAAATTGGCTGGTTTACAACCACATGACAATATAAGGCCATTATACACGGCAAATTAGCCATGCTAAGTTTTGCAGAAGACAGGTCAACCCTCTGTCTCACCCTCTGAGTGTTGGCACGGACCCAGTTGAGGGCCAGGTTGGCCGACTCCTTCATGACGTCACCCAGCTGTCCAGTCAGAACCAGTTTTCCCTCCCCCTCCATGCGTGTGGCCTCCACAAACATGATCTCCCCACCCATGGCCGTCCAGGCAAGACCAACCGCTACGCCTGGTTGACTCAGCCGTGTCGAAGTCTCTGGCTCAAACATGGGTGGCTGCAAAGGAGGAGTAATGAGTGCGTAATTCTCTAAAGGGTGATTATCTAAAGGGTAATTATCTAAAGGGTAATTCTCTAAAGGGTAATTATTTAAAGAGGGAAGAGAACTGAGAGAGTGCTAGGAGAAAAAGCAAGATTTGAAAAAAAAGGACTGGCACAGTTTGAGTAATGGGCAACGATGAAAAACTGCAACAACAGGTGTAGTCCCACTGTCATTCAAGTAATTATTTACACTTTACAGTTTCCGTAATTCAGGATTGAGCAGTACATCAAACGTTTTAAGACTTTCATTTATAATCTTTTTAATTTTTTACCCACAAGACCAGCTCATCCACACTACAGCACAAGAAACAGAAGGATGTATAGACCAACTTTCATTCATCAGATAAAAGAACAAGAAATCAGACTAAAGGGAAAAGTTTACATACATGTATGTATGCTTTGCAGTGCCAATCGCTTGTTCTGATTTGCTGTTTCTATTCAATTTAATCCCAACATGACATAATTTGCGGACCAGCCCATACAGCATTCCATTCCTGTATGACCTTGTTACATTTGCATAAAACAAAGCACAGGGGACCACCATACAGCATTCCATTCCTGTATGACCGTGTTTCATTTGCATAAAACAAAGCACAGGGGACCACCATACAGCATTCCATTCCTGTATGACCTTGTTACATTTGCATAAAACAAAGCACCACAAGGTGGCCACAACTGGACCCGTACTGGGTGCCGAGTCCCCAAAATAGATTCTGGGCTTGAATTCTCACTGTCCAGATACAAAGGAGAAAGAGGAGGGGGGTGGGGGGGTGGGGGGAGAGGGGTAAGGACGAAAAGCAAAAGGAGGAGGAGCAGGAGGAGGAGAAATAACAGGAAAAGCAGGGGGAGCAGCAGGAAGAAGAAAAGAGAAATAGGAAGAGGAGGAAGAGGAGCAGAAAGAGGTGAGGAAGAGAAGCAGGAGAAGCAAATGGAGCAGGAGGAGGAAGAGGAAGAGGAGCAGGAAGAAAAGAGGAGCAGGAAGAGGAGTGGGAGGAGGAAGGGAAGCAGGAACAGAAGGAATGGTGTTGTGGTCGAGCTGGGGGAAGAAAGGAAAAGGAAGTCGATACAAATATAATGTGAAAACAAGAAGGGCAAAGCCCATACGACTCACATGCTTGACCTTGACCTTTATATGACCTTGACCTTCAGGTGACCTTCAAGGTCAAGGTCAAACAACTAAACCTACCAATGACATCATACACAAAGAAATGCTTTACACATTTTTCCTACCAAAATACATGTGACCTTGACCCAAGGTCAAGGTCATCCAAGGTCATGCAACACAAAGCTGTTAATTCAAGACATAGGAAGCACAATGGTGCTTATTGGCACTTTCTACCATGAGATATAGTCACTTTTAGTGGTTCACTACCCCATTTTGGTCACATTTCATAAGGGTCAAAGTGACCTTGACCTTGATGATATGTGAACAAATGTGTCTCATGATGAAAGTATAACATGTGCCCCACATAATTATTAAGTTTGAAACAGTTATCTTCCATAGTTCAGGGTCAAGGTCACTTCAAAATATGTATACAATCCCACTTTGAAGAGCTCCTGTGACCTTGACCTTGAAGCAAGGTCAACCAAACTGGTATCAAAAGATAGGGCTTGCTTTGACCTATATACCACTTGTAGCTAAGGTCGCCATTCTCAATAACGTGGGAGAAAATTGGGAAAATGTGAAAAATGACTGTTTTTGAGACCACATTTATGGCTCCTGTGACCTTGACCTTGAAGCAAGGTCAAGTCACTATGTATGTTTTTTGAGGCCTTGTCATCATACACCATCATGCCACATTTGGTGTTGATAGACTTAATAGTCTCCGAGAAAAATCCAACGTTTAAGTTTTTTACGCCCGGACGGACGACACGGCTGAGTACATAGACTCACTTTTGCTTCGCATGTGAGTCAACAATAATGACACAGACAAAGATGATGTGATTTAAACAATGATAACGACAACAATGATGATGATAATGACAAAGATGACAACATTTCCTTGTTCTCACCCCTAGTATATCCTCCAGCACCGCAGCATCAATGACGATGGGCATTTCTGGAGGGTGGGCAAGGACTGACAGCTCCCGGGGGTCGCCAGAGATCATGTCATGGCTGGCCACCTCTTTCTTGTCGGCGCTGAAAGACTCCAGGTGCTCTCGCTTGGCCACAGTTGTGCCTTCCGCAACCCGCACCGCCACGGCTCTGCAGATGGCAGCCACTCTGCGCTCCAGCATCCTGACCCCCGCCTCCCGTGTGTACTTGCTCACTGTGGAGTGGAGTGAAGGGGTAGATGATATAGAGGCCAAAGAGCGATGAAGAGAGGCCAGCTTATTCAGTTGTTGATCTAGATATCAAGTGATTACCCAGAGATACACTTTAGTCTTAGAGCGCTGAAGAAGCCGGGCGGAAGCTTTGCGAAAGCTACGCGTGAGTGGCTATTTTTTCTTTGTTGAGTGCAATGTGTGAAATTTATTTATCAGAGATACATGTCATCCAGAGAATTACATTAATCAATTGAATCACACAAAAAACTAAATTATATAGTCTACAACAAGTTGGGTGACAAAGGTTTGCAGTTGTTTAAACTACAGTCACTTTTCAGCAATACTCAACTTTACTTAGCCTGTACAAGTGCTGAGCAATACTTCCATCTATCTGTGGAATGGGTGGGTTGGTTCTGAAAGCAAAGCTATTTCTTCTCTCTCTTACTACAGCCACTCCTTCCATCCATTGTCATCCATTTGTCCATCCATGCATTCATCTTATAATCAATCCATTGATTCGTCAAAGCCATCTTTCATTTTCAGAGATTAGTCTTTTTAGTTTTTTCTCTTTTCTTCCAACTGCCAAATTAATTTTGCAAACTACTATCTGCTGAGCATTAAAGCATCTTAGTTTGTCTTCTGAAGTTGGAGGTAACATGTTAATGGAATTCAAAAACAAGCATGTACCCACATGCATGCAAATACACAAATGCACAAGTGAGCACATCCATGAATGCACTCACCACACACACACACACACACACACACACAACACACACACACACATATTCTTTTTTTCTCTCTCTCTCTCTCTCTCTCTCTCTCTCTCTCTCTCTCTCTCTCTCTCTCTCACTCACTCACTCACTCACTCACTCAAACACACACATTCTCTCTCTCTCTCTCACATGCTGTTCTTCATGGCTTAGACATCACACCTACTTCAGCAGCAGCAGCTGTAAGAGCAAGAGCAGCAGCAGCAGCAGCAGCAGCAGAACGGACATCACCAGCATTTCTACTCACCAATAAGAGCAATAGACTCGGCAGGGATCTGCAGGTGCTCCGCAGTGAGGCCGTGTTCCTTGAGCTGTTTGGGAATGAGATGCCGTGTGGCGATCAGCACCTTCTCCTCCTGTGTGTAGCCAGGGATCTCGATGATCTCCATGCGGTCGCGAAGCGGAGGCGGAATGGTGGTCAGACTGTTGGCCGTGGCGATGAAGAGGACTTGGGACAGGTCGAAAGCGACGTTGATGTAGATGTGGGGGGTTAAAGATGAACAGTTTGATAAATTTCATGTCTTTCTGAGGTTCCAACCACATCAAACACTATTCCCTGGTCATAAGGCTGGGGTCTTCACAAGCATTGTTGACACAAAGTTGCAGAAAAAAGTACAGTGTGGTACCACTACCATTTCATAAACCCTACTAAGAAGTCCTACTCTGCGTCAAATCACTTCAGCATTGACGGTAACTTTCTGTTTGCATGTTTGGAGTCAGATTTTTTTTTCTTAAATGAAGTTATACACACGTATTATAAAAATAACTTTATTTCAAGGTAAAAACAAAACCAAACAAAAAACAATATCAGTACACCTGCAAATGGTACGCAGAAATATCCACTTTTAACTTCCATATTAGGTAGTATTAGCCCATCGTACCACACTCGTACTCGAAGATGGAGAGGATGGCAAGTAGGAGTGGAGGGGTGGGTGTGAGGCATGGGTTTGGGGTGGGTGTGAGGCATGGGTTTGGGGTGGGTGTGAGGCATGGGTTTGGGGTGGGTGGGTGGGGTGTCTGTTAGTAAAGAAGGCAAGAGTGTAAGGTTGAAGGTGGGAGTGCTGTGTGAGATAGGTGGGGTGGGGGTTGGTAAGGGTGGGGTGGGGTGGGGTGGGGGGTGGGGGGTAAAAAGAATGGTAGGAGTGATAAGCTGAGGGTAGGAAAGGAGGGTAAGATTGGGTGGGAGAGGGGGTTGGAGAGGGGGTGGGGTGGGGTGGGAGTAAAGAGGAAGACAGGGATGCTAAGTTGAAGGTGGGTATTGAAAGATGAGGTGGGAGAGGGGATGGAAGAGGGGGTGGAATTGGGGGTAAAGAGGAAGATAGGAGTGTAAAGCTGAAGGTGGGAATGAGGGGGAGATGGAGAGAGTGTTAGGAGTAGATAACATAACTTGGTTCTCCATGTTGCTTCATTGTTTTCACTTGTACCAATGTTGCCCCTCCACAGGGTGGAAAACAGAAAAATAAATAATAAATAAAAAAAAAAGGAAACCAGGGCAACAACAGCTCAAGAGGCAGGCCAGTGGAGGAAGGATACTGGTCTGTAAAACTGTTGTTCTGCTCGGGGTCCAAAACCTCCAGCAATGCGGCTGCCGGGTCTCCGTGCAGGCTGGTGTTCTGTAACAAGCATTGCCATCAACATCAGCAATCTGTCCAGAGGTTGTAACAGTGTTAGAAGTAACAGTTCTACAGTCTCTTATTTCCCTTTCCTTGCCATTCTGGTTTTCTAATGACATCACAAACACGAACATGTAAGCAAATTACAGTGTTTCATTATATTGTACTAATCAATTTCCCTTTCTGAGGATAACCAGCCTTCTGTCACTTCTGCCTTATGGTCTGAGACAGCCATTACATTAGACTCTCTCTCTCTCTCTCTCTCTCTCTCTCTCTCTCTCTCTCTCTCTCTCTCTCTCTCTCTCTCTCTCTCTCTCTCTCTCTCTCTCTCTCTCTCTCTCTCAATGCTTACCAGTTTGTCGATCTCATCCAGCAGGAAAACAGGGTTGTTGACGGCAACATTGCGCAGCCCCTGGATGATTCTGCCAGGCATGGAGCCGATGTAGGTCCGACGGTGGCCTCGGATGTCGGACTGGTCACACACACCACCCAGGGCAATCCTAGAGCAAGATACACACACACTGATTAAGTCAGTATGTCTGCATAGACCATTCAATTTGAATCAAAAGAAGACAAATGGCTTTATACAGAGGGTACTGAAGCATCATCACTGTCTTCTAATCCTCTTTGTCTACTTCTCCTCTTCACTTCTTCACGATAAACATTTATCAGCAAGGTCATCAGTGTTATCCTAGTGCCATGGCTGCACAAAGAACAATATACTAAATGTTTCAGTCAGGAGGCAAAACAGACAAATGTAAACAAGATGATCCTTTGGTCAAACACTGGTCACTACTGCAAATGCATTACGTATGAGAGATGTAGACATCAATCCATCTATCTTCTAGCATGGAGATTGAACTGACAAAAATATGTTTTCATTGTGTAGATCTAAGTCAACATAACCTTTCCATTGAAGGAAAGTTTCCCCAATTCATGGTCTTACCGATTCTTACATCTGTCTACCCAGCCATCTATCACATAGGGATCCACTCATGACAAAATTCATCAAGCCATTTAAAAATCTTCCGACACATTTCCCCCATCCCATCCAGTCCCTCTCACTCTCTCTCCACTCTCCCTACCTGTGGAACTCCCTGCCTAGAGTGTTGGCTACAGAGCGACCGATGCTGGTCTTGCCGACGCCTGGCGGTCCCACCAGACAGAGAATGGGGCCCTTCAAAGACTGCTTCAGCTGCCGTACCGCCAGGTACTCTAGGATGCGCTTCTTGGGCTTCTCCATCGCATAGTGGTCTGCATCCAGGTCTCGCCTATACAGAGGAAGGTGCATTTTGAATTAGATTTGACCTTCCTTCTTTTCAGCAACTCTTTGTCCCCGGTCCATAGCTGACCGTTCAGACAGCCACTTTGTAAAGCTTGGAATAATCAAGAAGAACATTTGTTTACAACTGTCATGGATTTGGAGTCTCTTTCATGCATCTAATGATAGGCTGCTAAATTCAGGTGTACAAGTCCTTCGGAGAGCGTAGTTTCAGTTTCATTGCCCCTAGTGTCTGGGATTCCCTGCCGGCTGGCCTACGTGATGCACCAACTATGTCCATATTTAAATCTCAGTTAAAAACCCATATGTTTCGTCTTGCTTTTCTGTAACCTCCTAGTTTTTTCAAGTCCTGGTATGATAGTCGTACGAGTGTTGTGCTATGTAGTATGGCTGACGAGTAACTGCTTGTAAATGTGGCTATGCTCGCGCATTGAGTTCTTGCAAGAAATGCATGTTATAAATGCTATTTATTATTATTATTATTACAATTCCACAATAAGCTCTTCATGCATCTATTGATAGGCTGCTGATTCAGGTGTAAAATTCCACCACTAGCTGCATGGCCACACACAGGTAATTACAACTCATTCCGTGTCAAGTCAGCCAGGTGCAGACTTTTGTTCTGAGGCAAAAATCCTCATAAATGATATACCCAAACTTTTCTTACAGAAAAACTCTCCATGGAAATGTGCTGGTTCAGGTTCTTGAGTATGCAAGCAAGAGAAAGCAACTGCAAGTGTAGGCAGTTTGCAACAGTAAATTGCTAGCCTGTACAAACAACCATGTTGATCAATACTAATACAATGCTGGAATATGTTAGTATGTTCCACACAAACTTGCAAAGGAAACATGTCGGTGCCACTTCAAGTTGCTACATTCTGTCTCTGAGTGCCCGTATTCATTGGGCAGTGGCAACTTTCGTGTCTACAGTCCTGATCTCATGGAAAGCTTCCAAATGCACCAGTGATCTGTCCACAGGTGTGAATTTCTGCCCTCACAGGAGTCCATTTTACTCCTGCAGACGAAGCCAGACTGACCTGGCCTGGATGATGTCCAGCACGTCCTTGCTGCTCTTGGACCATGGCAGTTCCACCATCAGCTCCAGGTAGTTCCTGTCACCACAGACATGAAATGAATGAATGAATGAATGAATGAATGAATGAATGAATGAATGAATGAATGAACGAATGAACTTGTATGACCTATCAGCCATTGCGGGCTATGAGAGACCATTGATCATGAAAATCACTGGAGCTGATTAGAGTAGGAGCAAGTCAGGTCTCAGTTTCCCTATTTATTAGACTTTCACAAAAGGAAG
This sequence comes from Theodoxus fluviatilis, assembly GCA_034096865.1. Taxonomy (NCBI): domain Eukaryota; kingdom Metazoa; phylum Mollusca; class Gastropoda; order Cycloneritida; family Neritidae; genus Theodoxus; species Theodoxus fluviatilis. The sequence goes on from JAWQFJ010002604.1 coordinate 132,841, forward strand.
ACGCAGTAGGGAGATGGAGTGTGATTATACTGTAGCGCCAGGATTTATGGAGCAATACATTCAAAAACTGACTGCAAACAACACCAAGGGCGCGTTTGTTAGGCGGAGAATCTTGAGGGAATCTCGAGGGCTAGGCGTTGCCTACGTTTCTCGCTCATAAGCCTTAGGTGCGTCTCGCTCGCCCTCAACTAGCCATCGAGGCAAGCCACTTGCCTAAAAAACGCGCCCAAGATCTACAGCTTCCAAAATGATCTCAAACTCAGGGCAACTTTTTTCATGTGGCCTGGAGGAGTTCCTGAGTCTGGAAGTGGAAGGTCACAGAAGGGACGCATAGAAAAGTAGTCAGATGCTTGTCACCAGACATTTACTCTCCAGTTCACTGTCCCATCCAGCACTTCTTTTTTCTTTTCTCTCTCTCTCTCTCTCTCTCTCTCTCTCTCTCTCTCTCTCTCTCTCTCTCTCTCTCTCTCTCTCTCTCTCTCTCTCTCTCTCTCTCTCTCTCTGTCTCTCTCAGATTTAAAGGCACACCTGCACCACAAGCCGTCAGGTGCTTGTCTTGTATCTTGTGGTATGATTACAAAGGCAAGACAAGAGATAACAGGGAAGGTGCCATCACTGACCTGATAAGAGCATGTTCAGGCATGTGCTGCGGCATCTTGTTCAGGCGCTTCAGTTCCTTCATGGCCGCCTTGTGGGCATACTCTGGCATGCCTGCCGCCCTGCAAGAACAAGATATTGACACAGTAAGGAATGCAACATGGCAAAATGAAGTAACCTCATTCTTATGCATCTAACTCCATTCCTGATTTCAACTGAGGCACACAGCATCTTCATTGGTTGAAATCATGCACCATTCAAACTGCCAGATATTTACAAGTGTAAGTTGAGACCTGCCTACCCTGAAGGTACAGCAAGATATAGCTTGGTTTAGCAAATGTGTAACTTCGAGGACTAATGGGTAGTTTCTAAGTGGAACTGAATAACCAGAGATACACCATAGTATACACAAAGCCTATTGTGAACTAAGCACGTGCATGGTTCAACCCTTACTGTGGTAGTCGCAGCATAACCCGCATGGTCAGGCCTGGGCCAAGCCCACAAGTCGCGGCCTATGTCGCGTGGTCAGGCCTGGGCCAAGCCCACAAGTCGCGGAGTATGTCACATGGTCAGGCCTGGGCCAAGCCCACAAGTCGCGGCCTATGTCGCGTGGTCAGGCCTGGGCCAAGCCCACAAGTCGCGGCCTATGTCGCGTGGTCAGGCCTGGGCCAAGCCCACAAGTCGCAGCCTATGTCGCATGGTCAGGCCTGGGCCAAGCCCACAAGTCGCAGCCTATGTCGCATGGTCAGGCCTGGGCCAAGCCCACAAGTCGCGGCCTATGTCACGTGGTCAGGCCTGGGCCAAGCCCACAAGTCGCGGCCTATGTCGCATGGTCAGGCCTGGGCCAAGCCCACAAGTTGCGGCCTATGTCGCGTGGTCAGGCCTGGGCCAAGCCGACAAGTCGTGGCCTATGTCGCGTGGTCAGGCCTGGGCCAAGCCCACAAGTCGCGGCCTATGTCACGTGGTCAGGCCTGGGCCAAGCCCACAAGTCGGGGCCTATGTCGCATGGTCAGGCCTGGGCCAAGCCCACAAGTCGCGGCCTATGTCACGTGGTCAGGCCTGGGCCAAGCCCACAAGTCGCGGCCTATGTCACGTGGTCAGGCCTGGGCCAAGCCCACAAGTCGCGGCCTATGTCACGTGGTCAGGCCTGGGCCAAGCCCACAAGTCGCGGCCTATGTCGCATGGTCAGGCCTGGGCCAAGCCCACAAGTCGCGGCCTATGTCACGTGTGATGGGGGTAAAGGCTGTCTAATCTTCTCTCTGTTGAGACTGGTTTTGAAGCAGGTTGTTTGCCTCCACTCTATGGAGGAAGGGTTTCTGCATGTCCATACTAGTGAATGGGGGTGGAGGTCCTGAACTTTTCCCCTCAGAGAGGATTATTCAATCAGTCCTCATTATGGCTTCATGGTAAGGATTAAGGTACATCACCAGCACATGATTTTCTCTATTAAATGTGTCTTGTGGTCACATCTGTTCACTGTACACTACAACCTTTCTAAATATCCTGTTATGAAAGGCATCACTATCCCATACTTTTCACGAAAAGCTAAAGGAATTTTTTTTATTTATGGGGTTGAACAAAAGCACCTTAGTCACAGTGACTTCAGAACACTACTGGTTTAAAATCAAGTGTAAAATATAACATGCATGAAAATCTTCTGTCTTGGAAAGCTACACAGACTGCACATTGCAGTGAGCTCATATAAAAATCAAAGTCATGAGAAATTACTGCCAAATGTGATTTTTTTTTCCCCTACCAGTCACCTGTCCTGATCACCATAGCATTGAGCCATACTGCCAGCAGCCATCATTCACAACAGGACGGGAATCGGTCTTCCTCTTACTTGATTTTCTGTTCCAGGTCGACCGACTCATCCACATCGTCATTCTCATCCTCGTCCATGTCTGAGGGCGAGAGCTTGCGGAAGAGTTGTCCCATCTTGACCGGTTTCTGGTTGTCCCTCCTCGGCACCAGCTCCCTCTTGCCGTCCTTCTTGGCTTTCTGCAGCAGCTTCAGACCCTGCACACAGGAGGGGGAAAAGCCTCTGCAAGACTGGTGACCAGTGTCACTGCACTGCTTTGCATGCACCATACATGCATATTCATTGACGTCAGGGGTAGACCAGTTGCAAGATGAATTCCCTCATCAATGTTGTCATTCAGCGACTTGCACTGACAGTAGGATTATTAACATATTTTAGTGTTTAAGTATACTAGCTTGTGTTACATGCACATCTGGGGTTTTTTATGTACTCTTTTTTTAAATTAACATTATTTATTTATTTTTTTCTTTCTTTCTTCTTTTTTTTTTGGGGGGGGGGGGGATGATGTGTTTAATGGTTTTTTATTTATTGATTTATTTAAGAGGGGAAGATGTTTTTGTGTTTATCTGTTTGTACTTACTCAGAACATAAATCAAAATACACAGTGAAGTAATTTCTTAAGATAAATTCTTTATATTAAAAAATTGTCTTTCAAATTTATCAAGTGAAATAGAAGAATACTTCATGTAATCGTGTGCATCTACATGAGCTCTCATGATGGGAGTTCAGCAAGAAATGTGAAATAATCCAACCAACTGACCAATTGTATCAAATGACCGGTCATTACAAACGACCAGTCATTACAAATGACCTGCCACTACAAATGACCAGTCATTACAAATGACCAGTCACTACATATGATTAGTCACTACAAGTGACCAGTCACTACAAATGACCAGTCCCTCATATGATTAGTCACTACAAGTGACCAGTCACTACAAATGACCAGTCCCTACATATGATTAGTCACTACAAATGACCAGTCACTACAAATGACCAGTCCCTACATATGATTAGTCACTACAAATGACCAGTCACTACAAATGACCAGTCCCTACATATGATTAGTCACTACAAATGACAGTCATTACAAATGACCAGTCACTACATATGATTAGTCACTACAAATGACCAGTCCCTACAAATGACCAGTCCCTACAAATGACCAGCCACTACAACTGACCAGTCACAACAAATGACCAGCCACTGCAACTGACCAGCTACTGCAACTGACCGGTCACTACAACTGACCTCAATCTGGCGCATCAGCAGGGGCAGTGCCTTTTTGAAGCGGTCCGTGAGGTCCACAGCATCCAACACCTGCACCTTCTCTGCGTAGCTGGCCTTGATGATGGCCGCACAGATGTCAGGAAGATGCTGGCTGGGAACTTTGCCCAGCATTGTCTCAAA
>JAWQFJ010002604.1:141669-144169 GCA_034096865.1 Theodoxus fluviatilis
AGCTATGGATTAAACTCCGGCAGACTCAGACTGCACATAATTATATTTATAGCCGAGGTCACATGTCTGCTCACCTCTTCCTCTCCGCTCATCACCGGAATAACTCCGATGACAGTGCTGCGTAGACTGTTGCTGCCCAGGAGTCGACTCTTTATTAAATTCATACTGCAAAAAAGTTACAAAAGGATTATGTCGCTGACAAAATGAATGATGTACTTAAGTTAACAATCCACGACGGGAGCAGACGCCGATAAGGCGATATGTGATGTCCGATGTCGCATGTTACGCAAGTAAATATCACCGATGCAATGGGACAGTCATAGTGAAAGGTGCGCGGTTATCCTTCTATTAAACAATGACTGCACGGCAAATATTTCATACGTACTTGTGTGCACTTTTAGCAGGTATTCTCATGGAGGATCCAGGTAGCAAAACATTGTCCGTAACGAGCAGCAACGGCAAACGTCTGGGTATGATGACCGAAGACATCTTGACTGCCAGACTGCAAAATGAACTTTGGACTGGAATCAAATTGTGTTTACCTAACACAATCTCTATCACAAACACAACTGTGCATCAAGTGTGCATTTATCACATCATAGCACTACATGCAAACATCTGGAACTACCCTGCAGGTACACTCGACGGAGCACACAGTCCAAAAATGATTTTCCACTTCGCGATCTTTCTGGAGATCGTTTTCATAGTTATCTCCCTTATAACCTTCTAGTGTGGGTACATTCGGAACGTCGTTTAGCTAAGATCCGGCCGCATTAATGTATCTGCGTTTTGTGACAAACGTCTTGCTCGGCGGTACTGTACTCCATGCACCTTAAAGGTGCGCGTGATTCGGGTGTAATCTTATGCTACACGACGTTCCGAATGTCTCAATTGGGGCGAAACGTCCATGACCCTCTAGTGTTTGACCTACGGATCTGTCTGTGGTTTGACCCAATCTTAATAGAAAGTCGTCACGTTCGCACTTAGATAATTCTGAGCATTGGGACTGAGGTTCATGGTTCAGTCCCCTTTATAGTGGTGTGTGTGTGTGTGTGTGTGTGTGTGTGTGTGTGTGTGTGTGATCGAGTGCGTGCGCGCGTGTGTGTGCGTACGTGTGTGCGTGCGTGCGTGCATGTGCGTGTGTATGCATGTGTGTATGTGAACACTTATTAGAGTACTCCCGCTAATGCGTTGCACGTACCATGGATCCAATAAGAATAATGATGTTGTGTCCATGCACGTACGGAAGTCCAGTTTTTACAACGTAGTTTTCATCTCTTTTTGCTAGGGGAAAGCGGGGCATTATAGTAACCACGGGGCATAAGTGACCACGTACGGGCATCATATAGTTAGATAGATAGATAGATATGTCTTCAGATGTCTTAGGCCGCGAGGCCTATATCTGATCTTTTGATCAGTACTTTTGGCTATTCTCACTTTTTACTAGCCTAGTTCTAACGATCTTAAAATATCGTGCCTATTCTCTAGACTTTTCTTCCGGTGGCTATTATAAGTGGCAGAGAGTGGTATACGTGGCAACAGTGGGTGGCCAACCTCAACACAGTACATGTAGTCTTTGAAGCTGTTTAATGACGACGCCTCCACCGTATCATTCCAAGTGTCGACTACTCTGTTGGCGAGGAAATGCTCTCTTACACTTGTTCTGTATGATTTTTTCTTTAACTTAATTATACCTATGTCCTCTAGTACTGCATGGATAGCTGGTTGAGTTCAAGAGGATTCTTGCAATTATACACACCATGCATGAACTTGTACACTTCTATGAAGTCTTCTCTCACTCTTCTGTAACACATACTAGGTATCTTTAGGGATTTTAAGCGCTCTTCGTATAGTCCTTGTCTCTCCAGCCAGGGACACATTTTGTTGCTCTGCGAAACACACCTTCAATAAGCTTTTTGTCTTTTTCAAAACATGGACTCCAATTAAGCACTGTTATCAAATTCCAAATGAGGTCTCACGAGTGCTGTGAACAACAGTCTCATTGACTCCCGATCTATATATTCATGTGATCTCCTCACGAGGCCTAGAATCTTGTTCGCCTTGTTGGTTTGAGTCTCAAAGAGTTTGGAGAACTTAAGCTCGTTGTCAATGTGTACACCCAGATCTCTTTCCACACTTGAACTGCCAAGTTTTACTCTGCCATCGCCGTCCGACGTTTTCATATCGTACACATGCTTTTCATTTTTATGTCCAAATTGTAACACCTGGCACTTATCTGCATTAAATTTCATTTGCCATTTTTCAGCCCATGCTGTAAGATTATCCAGGTCTTTCTGCAACCTCGCACAGTCATCAACGGTGTCTATCGATCGGTAGAGTTTCGTGTCATCAGCGTACATTCTACATAGGCTTTCTACAACTTCTGTGAGGTCATTTATAAAAACCACGAATAAAACTGGACCTAAAACACTGCCTTGCGGCACTCCACTTGTAACCTCCACCCAACCTGATAGAGTACCATTTACTTTCACTCTTTGAC